>JAOTAX010000001.1:20989854-21012426 GCA_025629825.1 Erythroxylum guanchezii
CTCAATGGCTCACTCAGGATAATTTTTCAAATCCAATAACCACGTTAATCACAATAAAATTGCATTAGGCACGAAAATCGGGAATGTCATGTATGCATGTACAGTAATTTACATGTGCACAAATGTCACTGTGTACCAATCCTATAATGCATTAACAGTCCTAATTTATCCCAATCTATCCCATCCTAAGCCAAAATACCATTCTACCCTTCTAGTAGGGGGTGGAATGTTACAAGGGGTGAGAAGACGACAATGAGTGGAGAATCGTTGGGAGGATTTAGAAAAAAAAAATGGAGTGAGAGAGGTCTGCGGGTGGGCAAACTTGGCATATAGGTTTGGGTAATCAGCTGATTATCCCAAACGCTGCTTACAAGCAGCTTGTTATTTTTAGCTGGTTGGGTTGAACCAGCCAACCCAACCAGCCAACAGCCAAACAAATTTAACAACTGTTAGATGAAGTCAAACAACTAATTTTGATCAATCAACTAATTTTTAGTTGATCAGTTACCAACCAAACAAGGCCAATATATTTAAGTTCTTTGCTTCTTAGATTGCCATCAAATTAGCTTCCCAAGTCTTTGGAAGAGACCTAAGTAATTTTCTCACCATTTAAATATTTGTATATACTTTGCCTAGGCCTTTAAAAGCATTGATAATGTAAATAAATTTAGTGTATCTACTAAAATGCTTTCATTATATTTTAATTCAAATCAATTTGTTAGCATGCTCACTTTGCTATCCTTAATTTGATTCGTGTCTTTATAAGTAACTTCTAATGTATTTCAAATTTCATAAGTTATTTTACACATAGAGACTCTATTAAATTCATTTCTTCTTAATCCACAAAATAAAATGTGAATGGCCTTTTGCAACTTAAAATGGAACTTGATCAATTTTAAATAGAATGATGAAATGAAATGACAATTTATTAAAGCTTAATAAAAAAGAATAAAGTAAAGAGTGTAAGAAAGAGAAATTGCAAACTAAATTTATAATCATTTAACGAATAATCTTTGCCTATCTTCACTAATTATGTTCTTGTTGTAGATTTTTTGAATAGTCAGAAAAAAAAAGACTCTAAGAAGAATAAGAACAAGAGATAAAAGGCTTATGTTAAAGTAGCAAAGCCAACTAACAGTGTTAAAAAGAAAAATGATAATGGCACAAGTTTTTATTGTAGAATCAATGGATACTGCATGAGGAAATGTAAGGTCTATCTGAGTAGCATAAAAGATAAAAATCTTAATTAAGCTTCATCCTCGTGTATGTTTATGATTGAGATCAACTTTTACTTATATTCCAAATCTTAGGTATTAGATATTGAATATGGTTCTCACATTTGTAATACAATACAGGTGTTAACAATGAGTACATTGTTAAGGAAAGACAAAGTGGACATGTGAGTTACTAATGGAGTAAGAGTTATTATATTAGCTATTGGAACTTATAGTTTAACTTTGCATTATGACCTTATGCTATAACTAAATTATTATTATTATATTCTAGTTAGAAACATTATTTTCTTCTTGTAATTATCATCAATAAAAGTTAACTATTTATCTCTATTGTTTAAATTAAGTTAGTTTAATAACTATCCAACATCTAAAGGTTTAAGCACTTAGTGCCATTTTAAAAATAATTAGGGATCCACATTATAACCATAAGATTTATATATAGATATTGCATTCTTCCTTTTAACTTTATTCATGAGAAAATTGGAAATTTGAAAAATATAGCTCTATCTTTTACAGGAAGACTTTAATTAATAATTTAAGTCCTAAAAAACCTCTATGTCTGATGGAGTTCACATTTATTCCTTCTTCAAAATTTGGTAAATGATATAAACAAAATCCTTAAGAACTTCTTATAGATTGGTGAGACAAACAACCATCAAGAACACAAATTCAGTTGGAAAGAGAATTGTTTGCTAAAGGGGCTTTGGTATAAAGTATATACAAGAAACCAATAAAGTCATATTTGCCAAAAGAATATGGAACTTTTTACAGAACAAAAGTCCTTGTGGTTTAAATAGATGCACATTGAATTTCTCTCCTTTTGGAATATGAAAAGCATACCCAATAACTCTTTTCCATTAACCAAATGTTAAAGATGAGAAATTCCATTGACAAGGAAATAAAAATTTAGATTCATAATAGGGAATTAATAAGCTTTTCGTTTGATAATTCCTTTTTATTTGCCCCCTGAATTTAATATGCTTAAAAATTATATTCCAAATTACGTCAGGGTCAAAGAAGTTATTAAAGAAGGTAGGCGGCATTGTGACGACAGGGGCTTCTTAACCATTACAGTATATATACCTAACTATAGTTTAAACCTTAGCAGAGAGGATACTATCATTTAGATGAGACATAAATTGAGAAGATTCACAAACGTCTCTTGCCTAACTCTTTTCAAGGATCCTAAGCAAATTATTTCTTAGAGAAATTCTATTTAGTTCAATAAAAACTTTATTCATACTTTGGTTAGCAATTAAGTAAAGGCTTAAAATTATAGACAAAATTAAATGGGATAACTCTAGTAACATGTATTGTAAACTTTATAAATAAATGCTTGAGAATAAGGATCCTATCTTATTTAAATGTAGTTATCTTAATATTATATGGAATCTGACCTTAAGGTTAAGTAGATTATATTGTCAAGTTGAGAGCCAGCCTCAAATTGTGAGGTGGTCTTTTGGAGTTAAATTTCAAAGCACAAGTGATACTATAATCTTCAAATTAGCATTGATTTGCTATGCCTATATAGTTTAAAGAGAAAGAAACATAAGAGCTCTCTAAAATGTTGAAAAGGTATCCAAATCCTAAGTAGATTCATTATCAACTAGATCAGGTGGATAATTATTGCGAAGGAGTTACACTTAGACTGTAGTGATAGTATAAAAGCAAGATGGAACTTGCCACAAACGTCTTAATATAAAGGATAACTAACTACTAGCTCTTATTTGCTCAAACTCCTCGAATGTTGCTATATCTCAACCCTTCATAAGAAACAATTTGGAAGTTTATAAATGGAAACTGAATATCTCATGAACTTCTTATCTCGAATTCTCTTAAAGGCTATTTAAAAAAGCTTTTATATACATTCTTTTTAGTTAGTGAATAGTACTACAATCTTTAAAATGTATTACTAGCTTAGAGGAGTGGCTTGAGATTAGTATTTGTTTTAAATAATGGCATTGTATCCCTTTGGAGATAGGGATGGCAATGTAACCCAACTCGGCCTAGCCAATTTTTTTTTAAATTTTAAGTGCAAAATGACATCTTTTTTCCTGAGCCTGACGGGGCTAGAGGTTACCAGAGCTCGAGTCAAGCCCGATTCAACCTGACCAATTTTTTTTTATTTTTAAATGCAAAACAACATCTTTTGCTAAAACGATTTCGTTTTGCTTAGAAGAGTCGAGCCTCAAGTAGCGCTGGGCCTAAGTAGCTCGAGACTGGATCGGGCCTGAGATCGGTCAACCTAGGCTAGCCCATTGACTTTAAGCAGGGTCGAGCTTGGGCCCATTTGCTATCCTTATTTCGGGAAGCATATTTTTAATTTTATATTTAATTTCCAAAAAAGAAAAATTTTCTATTTTTATTTAGATTTAAATGGATCTATATTTATTATTAAGAATAAAAGTTTTTTTATATAAAGATGATGCTTGTTATGGATTTACATTGCTTAAAAGTAGGATGTATTAATTAGATCTTAAAACATTAATCTTTAACATAAATAATAAGAAAAGAATATTAAGTGAGACAAATTCATCTTATTTGTGGCATTGTAAGTCAAGTCATATCAATAAAACTAGAATCACATAATTACGTAAAGAAACATATTTGGATCTTTTTATTATGAATTATATGAATCTTATTTGTGAGGGAAAATGACCAAACTATCATTTAGTGGAAAATGAGAATGTGCCAATAAGTAATTAGAGCTTATAAATTTAGATGTATACGACCCTATATTTACACACATCAGAGGTAGATGCACATATTTAATAGATGATCATTTTAGAGATAGTTATGTATATTTAATGAAACAAAAGTTTGAATCATTTAAAGAGAAAAATTATACTCGATGTTGAGAAATAAATTGGTATAAAGATGAAGGCATTTAGATCTATAAGGTAGTAGGTACTTAGATTACGAATTTCTTTGTTATTTAAAAGATAATGAGATTTTCTCACAATGAACTCTACCAATCGGTCAGATCAAGCTGAGCCTGAGCTGCTAAGCTCGGACCCTACCTGAAGCTTGATTGGGCTTAGACAACCTTTTTTTCTTTTTAAATTTAAAATTTAGGAAGCCACATCCTTTTTCAAAGGCCCATAGTCAGAAAATTAAAAAAAAAAGTTTGAGCTCAGCTTGAAGCTCAAAATTTTCAAGAAAAAGTCTGAACCCAATCCTATGTTAGGTCAAACTTAGTTAAGCACATTGAGTTCACTTAAGGTGGGATTTAAGTTGATTTGCTAAGTTTAATAATAAGAATAATGTAGGTCCATATAAATATAACAAAAAGAGTTCATGCCAAGTAATACAACAAAGCAGTAATGGATATGAAATAAAAATACTTATAGTTAAAAGTTTTATATTTATATTTATATTGCATATATAGAATTTGATGTATATCAAATATAAGTGAAATTAAAAGAAATGAGAAAAATGAAAATCTTGAAACTTTATTCAAGGACATATTCGCTTAAATTGTATTGACCTCAATTTTTATTTAGTTATTGAGGGAAGTCTTATTATCATTATTATTCAAATTCATTGCACTAAATAATATGTCAATATTTTCCTATATAATATTATCTTTCAAATCACTCTCATCTGTAAAATTTGGTTTCTCGTAAACTTAATACGCTAAAAAATTGATATGATTAAGGTAAATTAGACCTATAAAATTACTTGTTCTATTGAAAGTCATAACAAATAAATAAAATTAAATTATTAAGAAATTATGAGAAATTATATTTACACTTGGTATGACATTTACCGGGCATTGCATGTTTCAATATAAGCACCAATATTTGCTAATACTAATACCTAGACTAGAGGTAGATCTAATATAATACTCATAACATTGTTACTAACCGTGTATGTATGATTGAAATTTTGCCTTTGAAGTACAAATCAAGATCAATTAACCAAATCGATGGAGCAAACGGATCAATGTAGCATGATGAATAATAGACGTAAGAATTAAATTATCAACGATATGTTATTACTGCAAAATCGATGTGGAAAGAGATCTTTTCAATTTATTTCATTGTCTTTGGGTTTCACGATATTTAGTTTATTTTGTATATAATATAATTTTCTGATTTAAGCTTTTTACATTCTGACCGATTTTCTTCAGTCTTCCGTATCGTACTCGCTTCCTCCCTCGACTTGGCATCTTTTTCTCTCAGGTGACTTTTCTCTCTCCTTATTAATATATACGTATAGCACAATTCAATTCTCTTGTTCTTCAATTCCAATCCTATGCTCATTGCTGTGCATCTGATTCTTGTCCTTGGATTCATTTTTGCAAATTTTCTTTTGGTTTGAAGAAAGTTTTATGTTTTTCTTTTCTTCTGATAATAAAAATTGGATCTTGGCAGAAATGAGGTTTTGAATCTTGTAAGTTTCTTGAAACCCTTTTCGCTTCTTTGTTTGATAAGAAGAATAAAAAGTTGGGCCACTTTTAGAATTACAATTAGTGCCAGTATCATCGAAACTTTTATTTCGATATTTTGGATCTCGTATTTCAGTATCTTATGAAAAGCACGAACATGTTTGCGGGGCTTGTGTTTGCTTCTGCATATGTGCGAATGTGAAGAGAATATGGGAAAACAGAAACTTTGATAGAAAAAAGGAGCTACTGAATTGTGCTTGACCAAAATGTATATTAGAATAATCTCATTCGGTCGTCAGATTGCATTTTGTTTGCCCTCTAAAGGTTGTGATTGCCAAATCACGAAGTTGGTATAAATTTTTACATATATGCATCTGCGTTGTTAGATTTGTTTCTAGAGTTGCTTCTGATTTCTTCCCCAGTTGTGTTCTCTCCTTTCATTCTGTTGCTCAGATTCAGATTTTGGTTTCTCTACTTCACAGAACATAAAACTCAAGGAATTAAGAGATCTCTAATAATCCACTACTTGTAGCTCGCATGGAATCACCAGGTAAATTTTTGTGCTTCTGGATTTAGTTTCTTTCTTTTCCCCTTTTTGGATTGAGACGCCTTTGGTATCAATTTTACTATCACTTCAAGTTTTTATGGCAAATATGCACATTGTGTCCCTCTACTATGTCTACTGGGTGCTGTTCAATAAAACATTTCAATTTGTTTTGGTTCGATTTGGGTGAAAAAAGTTCTTTGCTTTTCTTCTATAATGCTATTTTTAACCATGCATTAATTTTACAGTTTGTTTTAATTGCAGTTGGTGGTTCAAGAAATACGTCTGTTGTTGTTGCAACACTTGATACTGGTGAAGTCTATGTTATTGTCAGCTTATTTTCCAGGGCTGACACTCAAGTGATATATATTGATCCAACAACAGGCACTCTTCGCTATAATGGGAAGTGGGGTTTAGATGTTTTTAAATCTGAAGATGAAGCTTTAGATTTCATCACAAGTGGATCACGCTGGTATTGCAGGAGTAAGGTTTACGCAAGGGCAATCTTAGGTTATGCTGCCCTAGGCAGTTCTGGCCTGCTGCTTGTGGCCACAAAGTTAACAAAAAGCATCCCAAATTTGCCTGGTGGAGGATGTGTATTTACAGTCGCAGAGAGCCAATGGATTAAAATATCACTTCAAATTCCTCAGCAGCAGGGTAAAGGAGAAGTAAAGAATGTTCAAGAGTTAACTGAACTTGACATTGATGGGAAGCACTATTTTTGTGAGACAAGAGACATCACTAGACCTTTCCCAAGCCGTATGCCCTTGGAAAATCCTGATGATGAATTTGTCTGGAACGGATGGTTTTCCACACCTTTCAAAAACATTGGCCTTCCACAGCATTGTGTTACACTTCTGCAGGTAGCGTCATTTATGTTTCTTGAGATTGATGCTAATTGATTTCTCATGAGTTTTTTTTCAATATTCTGCTCTAATGACTGATTGTTTCTAACTGCAAATTGGCATGTATGACTCTCTGTCTTATGCAGAGCTCATTGCTTGGTTGTTAATGTGCAGTCAATGCTGAATAAGTTGTAATATGTTAATAACTAAAATGGTTTACATGTAATTGGCTTCTTGTTCTTTTGGTTGTTACTTTGGAATTGGAGAATTGAAGATTGGAAATAAATTGGTTTACAAGTTTATTGGTTTTTATTTAACTACATTTCAGAGAAATAGAAATGATGTCATAATTGCTGCGTTCTGTGTGGGTTATGATATCCATTTTTCGGTATTGCAAGTTGTAGGTTGCAATTTGGTTAACCATCATGTTGCACAGGCCATATTTATATTGTTCTACTCTTAATGTCATCTATCCCTCCGTCATACATTTTCTAACTGTTTAAACTGGATTGGCATATACCTACTGTAACTAAAAATTATCAGACCTTTTATCTGTTCATCTTTCACATATCCTTAGGAAGCCATTTTGTTTCTTCACCATAGTCTTTAATTTATAATTTGAGACGGCCTGCATTATATTTATTTGTGATTTCAGGAAAGCTTATTACCCAGATTCTGATGACAATATTCATTTCATTTATTCTTAGCTTATTCTTGTTGTCTACATTAGCTTCTCTAATCTTCTGTTTAAGCCGTGACTGCTTCTTCGTAGTTGTTTTCCTGGTGCATGTTCTTTAATTCCTTGTATTTTAGTCATGCATCTCCTCCTAATTTTTCCTATTAATTATTCTGTAGCAATGCAAAATATTTCTAGTTCTGGAAGGGGAATAATATAGTTGGTAAGATATAACATTTACGTGTTGATACTGTTTGCTTGATATTAATGTATAGGGCTTTGCAGAATGTCGAAGCTTTGGAAGCTTGGGTCAGTTAGAAGGAGTAGTTGCTCTTATAGCTCGTCGTAGTCGGCTTCATCCTGGTACTCGATACTTGGCTAGGGGTTTAAATTCATGCTTCAGCACTGGTAGGTTGTTCCTGTTATCAACTCTTGATTCGCACATTATTATCCATATAAGGCATTTTCATGTTCTGCTGTGCTTTCTCTGCTTCTTTCTCTAACATCCTCAAAAGTTCTATATTGTTTTGAACATTTTCAACTTTAAAGCATGCAGTGGGTGTTTGTAAAAGAATGATAATGGATTATAGTATCTTGGATATTGTTGAAACTGCACCATGCCTTTCTTCGACCTCTTTTCACCAAACTTCCATTGACAATTTCCTCTTTATTATGTCTTTGATATACATATTCTACATTGCCTATTTGATTGCTTGGTCCATATAACTTGCTTTCTGGCTTAGACTGAACTGGTGAAAATTTTGTGAAAACAGGAAATGAAGTAGAGTGTGAGCAACTTGTATGGGTACCAAAAAGGACTGGTCAGAGTATTCCTTTCAACACGTATGTTTGGCGACGGGGCACAATCCCAATCTGGTGGGGTGCAGAGTTAAAAATTACCGCTAAGGAAGCAGAAATTTATGTTTCAGATCGTGACCCATATAAAGGAAGCTCAGAATACTATCAAAGGTTGAGTAAAAGATATGATGCTCGAAATTTGAATGTAGCTGTTGTGGAAGGTCAGAGGAAAAAAACTGTTGTTCCAATCATTTGCGTCAATTTACTTAGGAATGAAGACGGGAAGTCAGAATGTCTTTTAGTTCAGCATTTTGAGGAATCCTTGAACTATATAAGATCAACTGGAAAACTTCCTTACACACGGATAGATCTAAAAAATTATGATTGGCACGCTAGCATAAAACTGAACGGTGAGCCACAAACAATTGAGGGTCTTTGGAGACTTTTAAAAGAACCAACTTTAGCTATCGATATATCTGAAGGGGATTATCTACCTTCACGGCAACGACTTAAGGATTGCAGAGGTGAAATCATCCATAATGATGATTTTGCAGGTGCTTTCTGCTTAAGATCACGTCAAAATGGAGTCATACGCTTTAACTGTGCAGATTCCTTGGATAGAACTAATGCTGCTAGTTACTTTGGCTCCCTCCAAGTTTTTGTGGAACAGTGCAGGAGATTGGCCATATCACTTGATAGTGATATCGCATATGGTTACCAGTCAGTTAATAGCTCTGTTGGATCTACCGCTCCATTGCCACCGGGATGGGAGAAACGTTCAGATGCTGTAACAGGAAAAACATATTACATTGATCACAATACTCGGACTACCACATGGGATCATCCATGTCCAGATAAACCCTGGAAGAGATTTGATATGACATTTGAGGATTTTAAGGCTTCAACTATCTTATCTCCTGTATCTCAACTAGCTGATCTCTTTCTTCTCGCTGGTGATATCCATGCAACACTTTACACTGGTTCCAAAGCTATGCATAGCCAAATTCTCAGCATTTTCAACGAAGAAGCTGGAAAGTTTAAGCAGTTTTCTGCTGCGCAGAACATGAAAATTACTCTACAGAGGAGGTACAAAAATGCAGTTGTGGATAGTTCTCGTCAGAAGCAGCTGGAGATGTTTCTTGGAGTGAGGCTGTTCAAGCATCTGCCATCAGTTGCAGTTCAACCTTTAAATGTATGCTTTTGGGTGATTTGTATTTTGATCCTGGATTTATCTATGAGAAACATTATAAGAATTGGTAATGATTGAAGAATTATGAGAAAAATAAGGTGGTTTCAAGAATAAGTTTTGGAGTTTTGAAATAATGCTTTGATTTAAAGAGATAAGATACAGTACAGGACATGACATGGCATGATAAAGATGAAAGAAAGAAGAAGAAATGATTAGTTTAATGAGGGAGAAACTGGGATTTTAAGGGAACTTTGCAGAGGCCTTGCCTTCTTTGGTGAACTCCATCCAAGGCTTATCCATAGTTGAATGGAGTTAAGGATTAAAGGACTGCCTATTATCATCTAAACAGATGCTATGTTGTTCGCATGATGATCTCTTTTTGACATTGGAGTAGATGCAATAAGTGTCCTAGTTCAGAGCTGTTATGAAAATATCAGAATTTATAGAAAGAGTACTTTTCCACTTAGAGGACAGGTTTAGGTCACACTAACTCGATACGTGATGTGTTATGTGATCACTTATTTGTTACAGGTACCCTCTCGACCATTTGGATTCTTTCTTAAGCCAGTCACCAACATGTTTCCTAATATTAGTGGGAGATCCAATCTTTTGAGTTTCAAAGGGAAAGAATTAACATGGGTAAATCTTTATCTTTAATCTTGTCTCTGTGTTTCAGTTACAATTATAGATCATAGAGCCATCACAAATAGTTCATTGATTTAACTCTTTGATCATTTTTCTAACAGGTTTGCTTGCAAGGTGCAGATGTGGTTGAGATTTATGTATATCTAGGTGAGCCTTGCCACGTCTGTCAGCTTCTTCTGACAGTTTCTCACGGGGCAGATGATTCAACTTATCCATCAACAGTTGATGTGAGGACTGGGCGTCACCTAGACGGACTTAAACTGGTTGTCGAGGTGTGATATTGTTTCATTTATACATCTTGCTTCTTAATTATGTCTTCATGGCATGCTAAAATTCTCATGTGAATTAATATAATATGCATACTCGTCAAGAGACATATGCTCTTTTTCCTTGCTTACCCTTCTTTGGTTGGCTGGCAATTGAATTATCAGTTCAGTTCCTTAAATGACATTTAATGATATTTATCTTCTCTTTTTCTAGTCGTTTTTGGATGTGATGGTATTGAAAGGTAAACCTTGAAAATATTTGGGTCCTTATCTTTATTATAAAGTTTTGCATCGCTCTAGTTATTGCAGAGTGAACTTAATTCTTTATTTCGGTTTCTCATTTCTTTAAATAGTGACCTTGACCAGTGTGGAATCAGTTTCCTTTGGACGAATGTATTTGAAAGAGGCAGAGATATAAGTGGGGGAGTGTCATGAATAAGCAGAAAAAGGGCAAAGGAAGGAGGAAAAAGAAACATGGTAGAAAGAAAATTGCAAGATTTAACGACCTAGATTCTATGATGAAAATGGATTTGAAGGCTTACAAGTAAAGCTAGTCTAGCTGATGTTTATAGGTTCTAGGGAAAGGTGATGGTATCTTCTGGGGATGAAGGACTAGTTGTTCAGGGAGTTCTTATGGTTGTTTTGGGAAATCCCAATGCATTGAGCGAGTCTATGTAGAATCTGGTATCATCACTTGTGAATTGATGACTCATATATTGAATTATGATTAAGTAGAAGAAAATGGAATAACTTACATATACAATAATGGTTAAATACAATACTGCAGACCTTAATTTTTATGCACAAGTACAAACAGAATTTTCAAAACACTGTATTTTAACTTTAGATTTTTTTTTTCAGGCTGCTTCAATACCTCAATGTGTAACTGGGACAAACCTTGTGATACCCTTGCCAGGACCAATCAGTGCTGAAGACATGGCTATCACTGGTGCTGGTGCACGGCTTCATACTCAGGATACATCTACCATTCCTTTGTTATATGAGTTTGAAGAGCTAGAAGGAGATATTGATTTCTTAACTCGAGTAGTGGCTATTACATTTTATCCTAGTAATCCTGGAAAAGGTCCTATGACTCTTGGCCAGGTAAGCACCATAATTTACCATGTGCTACATCATAATTTTGCTTTTATTGCCTTCTTCATATTGGTTGTCTGAGCAAGCATTGGAATGCAATGTATGAACTTTGATTGGAAGTGCTTTTCTTTATTTTTTCAATTCAGTTAAATGGGCCTTGGAAGTGGTCAATTTTAAGTGTCTATGGTCAAGAATATGGGCTTTTAGACCATGCCAAGAGTTGCATTTGTTTATTCAAGGAGATCATTTGACTCTTTAGTTGAGGCAAAAAGGATATTCTACCATAAGGGGATGGAACTGCTACAGAATTAAGAATTCAATCATGTCAAAGTTGGTGAAGGCTGGGACTGTTGACTGGGGGGGCATGCTTTCTACATATAAACAGTGAAGATGAATGAAAGAGTATCTAATATTCATTATAATATGTGAAACCACCAAAATTACAGATCAAGCTTGGACATGGAGGTAGCACAGCCCGAAATCTATAACTAGTCACAACATTTTGAACATCACTAGAAGCCTGTGCTTTTACCAAATGCTTTGACCTTAAGCATCCTTTGAGAAACCAGTAAAACCAATTTTTGGAGATCTTGATTATCTGGAAATATCCATGGTTCTCTTGTTTCAGAGCCTTCTCAAATGAAATTATCCTTATCCAACATTCAAATTCCAAAGATATTAACATCCTCCAAGAAACATTGGTATTTGTAGTAAAACCAACAAAATTCCCTCAAATATAGCATGCTTTGAACAATGATTTCCATATCAATTTAAATATTGGAAATGGAAGCAGCTCCTACAGATTAGAGCTGTGGTACAGGGATTGGATGAGGAAATAAATAATTATACTAGAAGCAGGCCTTGCTTAATCAGATCGCATATAACTTTTTTCTTGTTGAGCTACTTGATGTAGAAGCTAGACTGTCATCTGTTAGAAACTCATGCATACCTTATCATGGAGTAACATGTTTCTGTCACAAGTTTTAATATCACTTACCGCTAAAGAAAAAAGTTTTAGCTATTTGGTGCTCCATCATAGGCTTCTATTGTTAACCACAGATTCATGTATGCAAACATTTGGAATTCAGATCCTGGGTTTTGCTTCCACACAGTTAATGACAGTATCTTGTGCACTGATCATACCGTTTAGTCTTTTAGTTGCTTGTGACATCTGGATTAAATGTTTCTTCAGCAGCAACAGATGCTGTAATGCAGCTCTTCACTGGGTTCTGTGGTACAGTTATAGCCACCCCTCAAATTTGCTCCACATTTTGTTTCTCTTATTCATGCTCTGGGGGATATTGATGCCCAATTCATATTTTCCCAGGACATGAACAGTATGTTTTTAGTTGGAATGTTAGCGAAATTCACCAAAATATTTTTCCATAAACCATCCCCCATTGTTTTGTTATTTGTTTAGTTGATCAAATTATGTTAAGTTCAGTGCATATCGTCGTTCTGCGAAGTAATTTCTAGTGCTTCTTATCACAGATAGAGATCCTTGGAGTTTCTCTTCCATGGAGGGCTGTGTTTTCAAATGAAGGTCCTGGAGCAAGAATACGAGAACTTGCAAAAAAGAATCAAAAGGAAGACAATCTTTTCTTGTCTGGCACTGACACAAATCCATTTTCTGACACTTCCTCACATCAAACTGCGTCTTTGTCAAGTCAACAAAGTGCTTCAACAGACTGGTTTGATCTTCTGTCTGGAGAGCAAACATTTTCTGAACCTGTGTCAGTGGCACGGCATAATGCAAATGAAGGCCATGACGTACTTAATTTTTTGGACCAAGCTGCATCAGAAGACCGGGTTGCTGAAATTGACCACCAACCCTCATCTGAAAATGCGAGATCACTTGACAATGGTGTGCAGAAGTATTTAACTTACCTAAGATCCCTTGTGGGGTCAAGAATGGTATGGTCTACTTTATCACTGCTGCTTTGAGTTGCAGTGCCAATGCTTGCTTAAGTTTCAATTCTTTTCATGACAACAGATAGTGATCTTTACTCTCTAGATTATTAATTTTTAATCCTTTTGTAATCTAAGGTAAATAATGTCTTCTTGTAGCCAAATATTATATTGGATTAATGTCCATAGACAAGCTTCCAGAGTAACTAAGTTCTGTTTTATGAAGTCAATTGACAAATTCTTGAAACCACTTGGCTTTAGAAAATAAGTATTCATCACAATTTAGTTCTGCTTAGGTGCTATAGTGGCATATCACTGGCTAGACTGCTTTCTCTAGGTTTTACTGTTTTCATTAGTTGAATCAGCTTGGCTGGATTGCCTTAGTGGGATTAAAACATGAATAATTTGGCATGTTGTATGGCGTGGAGTTGTTGGAATTTTTACGCGAGACAGATTGTTAGGAGAATGTCTATATTTATAAACATGTAATAGCTATGATTATGGATATCGGACATCATATAGCCTTTTCAATGATATCACTAACTGCAATTGACAAGTAGTGCTAACTATTGATGTCTTAATATAGGTGTGCATACTTTTTATGTTTGTGTACAAATAAATTATATAGATGTTTAGAGGGTGCTATAACATTTAGTTGCTTGTTGTGATTATAAGAAACAGTAATATTTTGAGGCCAAAACAAATGTACCCAATTCATGTAAACTGTACCAACGTTGTTATTGTTAAAGAATAGGAGTGAGAATGCTGGAGATAAAAATTACCTGTGCACATTTGACAAAATTTTCTGAACTCTGATGTGTTGCAGTTTGTGTGTTTTAGTTCACTTTTTAAGTATCTTTTTTCACAAAAAACTTTTGTTCTGATTATCGCAACAGAAACTGATTTTCTACAAATGTGACTTTTGATCTTATTCTTCACACTGTGCTTAGATGAAAACCATCTCCATAGCGTCATTCATATTATTGTTGTTTAAGTGATGGATGATGAACTTTGGTTGTGTTAATTTTAATGCATTGATAAGATGTTTACGATGAATAGTTTGACACAAATTTTCATTTATTAGTCTGATGTAGTGAAAAGATTGGTTGATTTTGCAGGAAAGAAAGTTAGACTTTATAGAAGCTATGAAACTTGAAATTGAACGCCTCCGGGTGAATCTTTCTGCTGCTGAACGGGATAGAGCTCTATTGTCAATTGGAATTGACCCTGCTACTATCAATCCAAATGCTTTAGTTGATGAATTGTATATGGGAAAATTATGCAAGGTTGCAAATTCCCTTGCTTTGCTTGGACAAGCTTCCCTTGAGGACAAGATAAATGCTGCTATTGGTCTTGGTACTATTGAGGACAATGTTGTGGATTTCTGGAATGTTACTGGACTTGAGGAGAGATGTTCCGGTGGCATGTGTGAGGTACAGGCTGAAACAAAAGCAGCAGCATGTTCAACCCCTGTTGTATCCTCCATGGGAACTTCAAAGTCTATTTTGATGTGTTCTGAATGCGAGAGAAAGGTTTGTAAAGTTTGTTGTGCTGGTAGGGGAGCTCTTTTGCTTGCTAGCTATAACTTAAGGGATGTGACAAGTTACAACGGCCAAATAAGTCAAGTTGGGTCTAGTTACAGTAGTCAAGCTGATGGTTCTGTGAATAATTTGATTGCACTTGGTGGCGTCCTTTGTAAACACTGCTGCCGTGATGTTGTGCTTCATGCCTTGATATTGGATTACTTGAGACTCTTGATAAGCTTGCGAAGGCGTAACCGTGCAGAGATTGCTGCAAATAAAGCCCTGGATAATGTTATAGGATATACTTTGAGGGATTACCTTCCTGGAAATGGCCATTTTTTTAATGGTCAGGGTGATCCTAAACTACTGCACCATTTACTTTCTGGGGAAGAATCAGTTGCAGAATTCCCATTTGCTAGCTTCTTACACTCCGTATGGTTTGCCTCCCTTAAACTTCTTATGTTATGCTTTATCCATTTTGCTTATGAATGTAGCATCCAAAGTCAGTTATCCATATTTCAGCAGCTTATGAGGTTATGTTTTGATATGCCATCAAATCCATTTCTAATATATTTATCTAATTTGACTACTCATTTCGATTCATTGGTCAAATTGCTTTCATCGTTAACAATCTCTTTAAAAATTGGTTAGTTTTTAATGAAAATGGAAATTTCAAGATCAAAAAGATAGAATGAGGATGTACATCGAAAAACAAAATAACTCTACCTGGGAGGAGGAGGCTTTTAAGTTCCTCTCCATTAGAGCCATTTGGCCTCGTGGTAGTGATTACTACTTTGCTTGCTGCTTGTTATTCTTAATTTCTAGCTAGTTCTGGTTGTCTAGAATAGTGGTTAATGTTCTTATGGGGGGGCAAAATTGTACAGGATAATGATTAGATATGAAATTAGAGTTTTGGTGTGAATTTTGTTTTTTCCAATGAAGGGACTTCTGAAAACTTTAGCATGTGTTTACCAATAAAATAAGATAATATCATGAGAATCTCATTCAGTGGCTCTTGAAACAAAAGACCAGGATCTAAGCCAAATGCCAAATTTGCAAGGTAAGCATGGTACAACTCTTACATCCATGGCTGTGCAACTGATCTTTACATGCCAAAAGAAGCAGGTGGATAGGGATGTATAGTCTAGAGCCCCCTCCAAAAACCTTCGACAACCACTTGTGAATCTGTTCAATATTAACTCTTTGACGGCTCTACAGTAAACCCATTGTATGTTCCATACACAGCATTCTACTCTGCCTGACTTCTACTACATTGCACAGTGTGTAACCTTTATGCTCCAAAAACTACGTACCAGACCCTCCAACAGGCTTTTTCTGTTTTACGTCATCTATTCTTTTTCTGCTAATCGTTTGAATTCCTCTTCCAGATTCTCTATTAGATGTATTTTTATGTTTTTTTTTCATTGATGAACGCACCACAAAATGTCATTATTGCAACTAAACTGGAACTATTAGTGCAAGTGGGAAAATACTGATCAAGTTTCTTCATGGGTACTATTACCATCCTCCACTCTTTTCAGCTGAATAACTGCTCTAGGGAGCTAGCGTATCTCTCTGCATAATTCTCATATGTCCTGGGGAGGGATGGAGAGATTAATATTGGCCATATTCCATTTGTTGGGAGAGATCAAATGATATGATGGTTTGTGGTTTGTTGTGGCATCTTTGTTGGTTTAGAGATTATTTTGGCTTTATTTTCTCTGCTTCATACTTCCTCATTATTTGTTTCATTTTATTTCTCGGTTTTGAATATGTATAATCATTGTAGGTTGAAACAGCAACTGATTCAGCACCTTTTCTGTCATTACTTGCTCCATTGGATTCTGGATCTCAACATTCATATTGGAAAGCTCCTCCAAATACAACTTCTGTTGAATTTGCTGTTGTTCTTGGCACATTGTCTGATGTTAGTGGAGTTATTTTACTTGTTAGTCCGTGTGGTTACTCCATGGCTGATACTCCCACGGTTAGTATTCTCGTCTTGCCACTCTATTGCCAGTGGTTTCTTTATAAAGTGAGTCTTAGATGCTTTATAGGTTGAATCCCTTCAAATGTGGGAGAAATTGTGTACATAATGCTTTTGATGGATACAGTGATAAATCAGAATGTAGTATTTGTTGAACACAGAAACTGACATAACAATTGAATGAATCTTCTCAGTAAAGTTAATTATCCCATTATATATTTAGCATATTCCAAGTTTAGAAAGGAGTTCCTTAAATTAAGCTTCAAATTTGTAGTTACTATAAAGGGGCTTTGTAATTGTTATAATTGTTAAGAACTCTAAGCAGAAATTTGAGTTGGAAGAATGTCATTTTATTCCTTGATAGTAATTTTTCTGCACGTTGTGTTTTTTTTTCCCTGTAAAACATGCAAACAAAATAGCAAATTGACTACCACGGATGTTTACATAGTTTTAGTTTCGCTAGATAAATTTAAAGGTCAATTTCTCTGGCTTACTTTGTTGATAACAGATCTCAATTTGAAGAGAGCGATGAATTTAGATAAATGCAGGCAGGTTGAAGCATGCTCTAATAATCAGTGATAGAGTTTTTGTTTAATTTCTCTCAGTGCAGGTATTGATGAGACATCAACTATTGACAAATGTAAATTGTTATTTTTATGCCAATGGCAGTTAAGTTCTAGCTATGATAAGCAAAACTATGCAGTATTGCCTGTTTGATTTCTGTTTGCGAAGTCAAACATAAGACTAATGAAGTTTTGTTTTTGGTGCTTGAAGGCTAATGGACTTGGTTTGGCTAGATAAGCAAATAAAGAGAGGCTAATCTATCATATGCCCAGGATAATGACACTTGTGTCAAATGAGTCTTGAGCATCAATAGTAAAACTGTCGGTTCTAAGAGTATAAACCAATACATCTTTCCATATGTTCCTAGAGGAAAGGATGGTTATTTATGTAAAATTATCCTTCTTAATTTCGATTAGCTGCCCAGTTATTGGTTCACTAATATTAGAGTAGATATAATTACTAGACATGACCGTACCAAGATTTGGTGCTTATTAGAGTTTCCTTTTCCTTTTACAATATCTGGTCATTAAAACAAGCAACATGTTGATGAATGAAAGGTGATTGGATACAGGAATAAATCTTGTAAACCACTTCATAAAAAGGAGAGAAGGTCCTTGAAATTATTTGCAGCACATAGTAGCGTCCTTGCAATGACCAAAGTAAACAACTTGTGTATTTAACATTATACTGGCATTAAGGTCCAAGTATTTCAGAACAAAAATTCTAATTAGTTGGATATCAGAGTTGTCTCACCTTCAAACACTACTAAATTTCTGTTCCACCATACAAATCCAGTGAGAGAGCAAACCTCTAATGATTGCTCTGTTGCATCATTCTTTCAATTTCTGCTTCTATGTCCTACATACATATCCCCAGGATGTCATATAATTGACAATTATTTGTCATATCCTTTCGCCGGGGAAGGGAGATGCAGAAAATTAACTATGTGATGTGCTGTATTGAGCTTTGTTCTATGCCTTCAGTGCGTTGTGTCTCACATGGAGTTCTTTTTTCTTTGTTTGCACAGGTCCAAATCTGGGCCGGTAGTAACATACAAAGGGAAGAAAGGTCATGCATGGGAAAGTGGGATGTCCAATCAATGGCCACATCTTCCTCGGACATTTATGGACCAGAACAGTCGGATAGAAAAGATGGAGTACCTAGGCATGTCTTATTTGCCTTTGGAAATCCTGTCAGATGTCGAATCATTTGGATAACTTTGCGTCTTCAGCGACCTGGATCAAATTCTATTAATTTTGAGAGAGACTTCAATCTTTTATCACTAGATGAGAACCCCTTTGCAGAAGTAAATCGACGTGCCTCATTTGGTGGATCAGTAGGGAATGACCCATGCCTCCATGCAAGAAGAATTCTAGTACTTGGAAGTCCAGTGAAGAAAGAGATGGGAATGGCAACTCAAGGGCCTGACCAGGTGAAACTCAATACTTGGCTGGAGAGAGCTCCTCAGTTGAATAGATTCAAGGTATGAGACCTGCTTCCATGTTTGATTGAATAGATCTCCAACATTATTTCTAGCTGTATGTTGTGAACTGCTATTGAAAAAACTTATTTTCTTTAAGGTCCCAATTGAGGCTGAAAGGCTACTTGATAATGATCTTAACTTGGAACTCTATTTACCTCCTGCTTCTCCTTTGATGGCTGGATTTCGCCTTGATGCATTCAGTGCAATAAAGCCGAGAATTTCTCATTCTCCTTCGTCAGATTTTGACATATGGGATACATCTGTAACATTTTTAGAGGACAGACAGATTTCTCCAGCTGTGCTGTATATTCAAGTATCTGCACTCCAGGTATTCTCGCTTGGACTACGCCATTGTACAACTTCAATGGGATTGTAATTTTGATTTGCACGTTTAGAAATATAACTACAAACCAATTATTTTTCAATTATATCTTTCCACATGTAATTCTGTCAATACAGGACAAGAGCCTGTTAGAAAAGGTACAATCAATTATTCGTTTGTGCTACTTTTACAATGCTGCACTTAATGTAAATGTAAACTTGCACACACTTTGACCTTATTTCTTGAACTTGGTCCCATTTTTTCCTCCTAATTAACTCCCAAGTTAATGTTTCAAACAACACTGATTGAAATACCACCCAAAATGTTTCAGGAACCCCACAATATGGTGACTGTAGGAGAATATCGAATTCCTGAAGCTAAGGCTGGAACTGCCATGTACTTTGACTTCCCGAGACAGATACAAAGTCGCAGAGTTACATTCAAACTTCTGGGAGATGTTGGAGCTTTTGCAGATGACCCGGCCGAACAGGATGATTATGGTTTAAGAAGTCCACTTTTGCCTGCAGGGTTATCTCTGTGTAACAGAATCAAGCTATATTACTATGCCGATCCTTATGAACTAGGAAAATGGGCTAGCCTTTCCGCAATTTGAATGCTTTTTCTAAATATACATAAGATTTTGAGCCTTGTTTGTAATTGGTTACGAGTGTGGTCCATAAAAACATGTTTTTGTTGTATATTAGGCGAATTATATTGGACCAAATTCATTGATGTAACACTAGAACTGAACTGGTGTTCAATTCAGGATTGTCATGTTTTGTAAAATTATTGGCATTGTTGGCTTGAAGTTTTCAGTCAGGAACTGCAGTTCTCATAATTAAATAAAGCTTGTATATCTTCTATTTGTGGAGTTAAGGTGCTTTGATAATGATAACTGTTAGTATTGTTGTGGTTGTTTATATATCTACTATTTGTGTTTAGTTAGTTGGAAGACTACTTCAATTCCAATCCTCCCACCACAGGAAGACCAACTTTTAGTTTTATTTTCAGACATTCAATAGACACAATTATTAAATCAAAGATGAGATACTATATTAAAGAAAAGATACAAGCTTTAACTTTGGGTGCATATAAACATGTTTATATCAATAGTCAATGAACATGAAACATTGTAATAAGATAAAACAAGAACAGAAAAAACTTGGGCCAAGAACCCTAATTCTTATAGGGCCCAAAAATGCATCTAAAACCCTAGTTCAACGCTTCTTATATTATACTTCGACTTCATAAGCCGTCCCCTGTCTCTCCTCATCAACTAAACTACCTCTGCGAAAATGGTGAGTCTTCGTCATTCATTTGTTTTCTCACACTATTGTTTTGAATGATAACTAATTGAAAGCTGCGTGTAGCGGAAAATGGATTATACTATTGTTTCTTCGAAATTAGGCCTGGTTTCAGAATACATTTTGCAATTCCGTTGTTGGTTATTGTTCTGCTGTTTTTGTTGTTAATTTATTAAGGGGGCATGAACAAAGTGTTAATGTTTTTGGTATTTTCTCATCACAGGCCTTTGTAAAGGCTCAGAAAACAAAGGCTTACTTCAAGAGGTTTCAGGTCAAGTATAAGAGAAGACGAGGTATTGTAACGATTTAATGTGCTAATGGGTTTATTTTGATTGTTTCTGTTGATGGAGTTTAGCTCTTTTTACTTTTTGGGATTGGATACAGATGGGAAGACCGACTACCGTGCCAGGATTCGCCTGATTAATCAGGACAAAAACAAGTATAACACTCCAAAATATCGATTTGTTGTCCGATTTGTATCCTTTTGATCACCTTGTTACATTTTAAAGTGTGTTTCCTTTGCTTCATATGCATACATTGTTTGAATGATAGCTAGTGATGTGTGTATGCAGGTGGGTGCGTGTGTATGAGGGTTGTCCAGGTGTGTAGATTGATTGCAACCCTGGATTTAGAGTCTGTTTCGTTTCATCTTAAATGAAAATAAATATTTTGAATGGTATTGGAAAATGCATAGATATGATCTAGCTATACTGCAGTATTTGGCTGTTTTTCGAATGTTTGAGATCAGTGTACCTTTAACATAATTTCTAGAGCAACAAGGATATTGTCGCACAAATAGTATCAGCTACTATTGCCGGTGACTTGGTTCTTGCTGCAGCTTATGCTCATGAACTTCCTCGATATGGACTTGAAGTAGGTCTTACAAACTATGCAGCAGGTAAGTTGTCATCTGATCAGCAATGATTCTTTACCTAAAATTGAAAATTGTTGACTCTATTTAATGTTTATCTGAAAAATGGGGCAGCTTATTGCACTGGACTTCTCTTGGCTCGCCGTGTGTTGAAAATGCTGGAGATGGATGATGAATATCAAGGCAACGTTGAGGTTCATTCTGCAAAATTAAACCTCACCCTTATGAATAAAAGAGCAGCAAACTAACATTCTTCTTTTCTTACATTGAGCAATCATAACTTCATGCAATGTTTTATATATAAGAAACTAAGGTGCCAAAATGGCTTCCATGATCAGGCCACAGGTGAGGATTTCTCTGTAGAACCGACAGAAAGGAGGCCCTTCCGTGCTTTGCTGGATGTTGGGCTAATCAGGACCACAACTGGAAATCGTGTGTTTGGGGCTCTGAAGGTATCTAAAAGGATAATTCTTATATATTTCTTCTTTTTTGAAAAATAAATAATTTCATTTGCGAAGGATCACCCTTACACAACATTACAATGAGTATCTCCCACAACTTCTGTAATCAAGTTGTAATTCTTAACAACCTCAGACTAATATATAAGCACATACAATGGAAAACATCTCTTTTTAGAAATGCCCTGATTCTCATTTCTGGACCTGCCTCTTCATGTGCTTTGTATATCTTTAGTATCTCTCTGATCCAACAAATAGTATTATGTGTTAAATGTGTACTTGTCCTGTGATATATCTCAGTAACTCCTGTGACATGACGTATCATGTCATTTTTACGTGTTTTTCAACTCTTTGGTGGCCAAACAGTGTCGTGCAATGTGCCTTCTCAGTGACTCTGTTGTAGTAACTCTAACGGTGTTATTTAACTATTGGAGAGTGTTTGCTACCCTCCAATAGTCATTGTTCCTTA
>JAOTAX010000001.1:21087772-21125410 GCA_025629825.1 Erythroxylum guanchezii
TACGACGCTGTGAGATAATAAACCTGAGTGGCTACAAGAGGAGGAAAGGAAGGCCTTACAAGACCTTGAGGGAAGTGATCAAGAAAGATATGTCAGAATTGACCCTCACTGAGGCAGTTGCTAGAATTAGGAAAGTCTAGTGTGATGGGATAAGAACAAACGACACATTTACCACATAGGAAGTCCAACACTATATCCTTTATGTCTTTGTGAGTGGTAAGTTTTAGGAAAGATTCCCGCGATGGATACCTAAAAATCGTAGGATTGTCGTATTCTCAGGGTCGTTCAGTGAAGACTCCTAGCGTGACTAGCGACGAAAAGAGCCGGTCTTTACAAGGTGTAAGGTACTAGCAGATCTGGTTAAACATCAGGTATGCCCTTATGTCTTTTATTGTAATTCTATTTACTGAAATATTCTTCGTGCTAGTTTTTATTTATTTCTTCTGTTAACCTACATCACTATTTTCCTGTCATATCTGCTTGTGGGTCTACCGGAAACAGCTTCTCTACTATGTAAGGGTAAAGTTGCGTACTATCAGACCTTCTCATACCCCGCTTCACTGCGGCACTTCAGATTGGCTGTGGTGATGATGATGATGATGTCAATATAAAGCAATCAAATATGATTGACGCTACCAATCAATTAGATTAATAAAGTTTATACATAAAAGTTAAGGAGATTCTTTATTTTTTTCTTCATTTTTGAAATCACATTGACTAAACATGTATAAATTAACCAACTTATTTACTCCCATAAGTTAAGTCACAAAAGTAAATAATTTGGATTTTAATAAATAATTTGAATAATTAGTGCTACATCTTAAGTCCAATTCCACCTATTGAGCATGTGGCAAACTTTTATCTAATAATGAGTCCAAATTGTCAAAAAATTATATTTTCATAATAATTCAATGATCTTTTTTATATTAATTGTGGTTATTATTTTTATATAAAATATGTGAAAATTAATAAAAGTAAATAAATTGTTGTTATTTTAAATTTCTATTATTATGATTTTTGAGATATGGAAGATGTAAAATTATAAATTATGCAGTCCAATATATTTAAAGTATTTTTTGTAATTTAAAAAAATTTAGAAACTATTTTATAAATTAAAAAAATCTGAAACAGTAATTAATATTAATTGGTATCGATATAGTGTCATACTATAATTAAAGCAATTTTTGATGCGGTATTTATAATATTGATTAAAATATAAATTATATTAAAATGAAAATGATAAACTTCATGAATCAAGATGCACTTCGAGTCCGAAAGCAATTGGTTTTTCTAAACGTGTGGTTGGCTGTTACCAAAGAGTGGCCACTGCAATGAATCTCATGCATATCCTCCACAACCGCGACCCGCGAGTGCGAAAAGGTTGGCAAATCACAACCTTTTAACTCGCCCTTTATGCTGATCTCAGTACAATAATTGTTAAGCAAGCTGTCCGTTTCTTTCTTTGCTTCCAGTGGTTTGTGCTTGGATCTATTTTCCTTTCTGTTTTGTAGTGGTGAAGGTCTAAAATCGACAAGAAAGAGCGCATCTTTACTGTATATGTCATAATAGTTTTGGTCCTTTCTTCGTTTGAATTACCATCCTCTTTGCTCCTACTGTTCCCTCCCTCCTCCACCATGTACTAGCTGTCTCGTGCTCTGAGCTGGGATGTTCCCTTCCCTACTTGGACCTAAGATCCTTGTTTAGAGATGATCTCTGCATCGCTCCATCTTTTATTCGATAGTTCGTAATTTCTCTGTTCTTCCACATTGCCACTAGGAACAGACTCTGTCCTGCAACTTCTTTACTGTGTCTTTCTGTGTACCCACCTTGAGAGCTCCAAATCCAGGCTTCCTTTCATAGTTCAACAAAACTTCCAATCTTTTCCTAAAATTTCATTTGTAGTTGAAAGAGCCAGTAGTATGCTAGAGAAAACAAGAGTACTAAAAAGCAGAGTCCACCTTTCGATAACCTTTACGATGTCTGTGAACAGAACAAGCATTCTACTATTTCTTTTATCTTTCCTGTTCGCTACAACTTCGACCGCCATCGCCACCACGCACCACCCCCGTCGCCTCCTCCACCAACCCTTTTTACCTTTAAACACCGCGGTCTCTCCAACCACTCAACCTCCATCGCAATCTCCCCATCCAGAGTCTCAAGCTCAACAACCAAAGTACCCTTCCTCTACCACATCCACCACCCCTCAAAGTGCATTTTTTCCCTTCTTGCTGTCACCACCCCCTCCATCGCTGCCGCCTTCCGCGTCGCTCACATCCTTTCCGGCGAATGTTTCCTTTCTCCTTTTCCCTCACGCTCCTTCTTCCTCCATCTCCCACCATCACCTTTTAGTCACCGTCTTAATCTCTCTCTCCCTCCTATTCGCCGCCATACTAGCTACTCTCACTGCTTTCCTCCTCTACTCCCGCCGCCATCAACACCACCCCACCCCCACCACCTTTGAGAAGGCCTCCGGCTCTGACAGCCTCCGACTTTTCCCGCCAAACACAGTACCCTCCGATGGCTCTCCAAAACCTCCAAAACTTCCTCCTCGTCCCGGCGTCCCCAACACAAGCTCAGAGTTTCTCTATCTGGGCACATTAGTAAACTCACGAGCTAGTCCTAATGATCATCCAAAGATCGCCTTTTCGAGCAATGATCGAGTGAAAATTGGTGTTTCATCGCCACCTTATCGTAGACTTGGCTCTCCAGAGCTAAAACCACTTCCACCATTGCCTAAACACAATTATACACCAAGTTATAGAAGCGGTGAAGTGTTGGTTAGTTCTCATAATGAACGTGAAGATGATTCGGAGATTGAAGAAGGTGAGGAGTTCTTTTCTCCAAGAGGATCCTTTGGGAGAAAGGAGAGTCTCAATGAGAGTACAGTGCCTTTCGGATCGAGTTCGAGAAGAGAGTTCGAAGTTTTAAACTCAGAAACTTTTGGGTCGAGGAGTTTCAATTCAAGAACTGCCTCGTACCCGTATTCGAATTCATGTTCCCCTGACAATTCTGTGTCGAGTAGTTCATCTTCAGTGTCAAATTCGAGTCCTAATAGCATAAAGGTTGAATCTTCAGATACCGTCGTGAGCATTCCTGCCCCGGTGAAGTCCTCTTGTTTATTTTCTTCTTCAACCTCGTTATCAAAAAATACCAGTAATTCGCAGCAACAATGTTCAGGCTCTACTACGCAGGAACAAAGGGCTGCAGTAGCAGTAGAGGGTCTTCAAAAGCAATCTGTGCCTAAGAAGATGACGCCACCGCCTCCTCCTCCACTGCCGGCACGGTTTTGGGAGGTTCCCATGGGAAGGCCCGCAGGTCAGGAAGCGGACTGGGTGAGTTCAGGATCTCCGCTTCTCATAACTCCTTCAAGGCCAGCAGTGGTTCAAAAGGCAGTAACAAGTTCAACGAGTGAGCAAGGTCCAAGGAAGCCAACTGTGGACAGGAGTGAGGAGACGACCCAGAAACCAAAGTTGAAGCCTCTACATTGGGATAAAGTTAGAGCTAGCTCCGATCGGGCTATGGTCTGGGATCAGATTAAATTCAGCTCTTTTCAGTGAGATTCTATCCTTGCACTTTTTGTATGGAATAGTCGTGTTTTGCTTGCCTCGTTCTTGATATGTGCTTTTTTGGTGCTTGATTGTCATTGAAGTTGGTCTTGTAGTTACTTCATTTGGATGGGATTGCCTAATGCTATATTTGAGAAATTTGTGTGGCTTATAAGTTGATGATTGCTTCTTTGTCTGAAGGTTGAACGAGGAAATGATTGAGACACTGTTTATTGTAAACAATTCAAATTTGAATATCAAAGAAAACAATGGGCGACGTCAGTCTTTTCCTTTGCTTCACAATGAGAATCTGGTTCTTGATCCAAAGAAGTCACAGAACATCTCAATATTATTGAGAGCTCTTAATGTGACCACTGATGAAGTTTGCGAAGCCCTTTTGGAAGGTAATGTTGGCATGATAAGCTTTGATACTTGGCGTGCATGACAGGTTATAACCCCATTGAGTGTCTATTATTTTGCTAATCCGTATGTGAGCACTTAACTTTGTGACAGAATTGTTTCCACTAAAATGCATTCTACTTCTTAAATTTTTCCTTCTTATCTGCACTCGCTGCTTGTGCTATTCATTCAAACTGTTTTACTCTTATTTTAACTACTCTCTATGTGAGCAGGCAGTTCTGATACATTGGGTACAGAGCTTCTCGAAAGCTTACTAAAGATGGCTCCATCCAAGGAAGAAGAACAGAAACTAAAGGATTTCAAGGATGAATCACCAGTCAAATTAGGATCCGCTGAGAAGTTTCTCAAGGCAGTACTTGACATTCCTTTTGCATTTAAGAGGGTTGATGCAATGCTTTACATTGCTAATTTTGACTTTGAAGTTGAATACCTTAGAAGGTCTTTTGAAACTTTGAAGGTAAATTTTAATTGGCTTCATATCCTTGTTTGCTACACGTGTTGACTATATCTTTTTATCCACAAACACATCTGGATTTTCTCATCGTTACCAAAATATAGGTCTCTTGCATTGTGTATGATTACATGTTCGGCTTCAGCTTTCTAACTATGAGAATGATAATATTATTGAACACTTATTTCTCTTTTTAGTCTTTATCCATTACAGGAATGTATTTGTTCAAAAACATCTCTGTCCACTTGGGGCCAGTTGAAATCATATTCTATTTAATGGACCGCTGCTACTGTATCGTCTTTGTACTTTTGCTTCTTGGTCTTACTTATAGGTTTTATTCTTATCACTTACTCCTTGTGAACCTCCATAGTTTTAGGATATTCGGATCTGCTTAGTATGAGAAAAGCATTTCAGCATGGTTGTCACTGAATGCAACTATGTGGTTGGTTAGGGAGAGCCAGGGGAGAGGGGGGACTAAATAGCTTCACTGTGTATAATCGTCTGTAAGAGGTATGTGTGTGTATTGGTGGTTCTGTGCACACAAATTTCTGTGGATGGGTGTGCCTATTAATTGTAACACCATTGTTCAGAAGCAATTTGAAATGATATGAAGTCCTGATAGTCTATGCCCTCCTACTCCTGTCATTCACAAAAATATCTATCTCCCCCGTCCTATGTTTTCATATCTCAAGCTTATAAACAATTTCTGATTTTCCACAGGTAGCCTGTGAGGAATTGAGGAACAGCAAAATGTTCTTAAAGCTTCTAGAAGCAGTGCTGAAGACTGGCAACCGAATGAATGATGGCACTAATCGTGGCAATGCTCGTGCCTTCAAGCTGGATACACTCCTTAAGCTTGTTGGTGTCAAGGGAACTGATGGCAAAACCACTCTCTTGCATTTTGTTGTACAGGAAATCATAAGATCTGAAGGTTCTCGTGTTTCCAATACAAATCATGAAAAACAATTTACTTTTGGGCACGATATTGAATTTAGAAAACTTGGCCTGAAAGTTGTTTCAAGTTTGAGTGGAGAGCTTACCAATGTGAAGAAAGCTGCTGCAATGGATTCAGAGGTACTTAGCAATGAAGTTGCAAAGCTTGCCACCGGAATTACAAAAATTGGGGAAGTTATAAGATTGACTGAAGAAATTCCAATGAAGGAGTGTAACCAGAAATTCTCAGATTCAATGAATGGATTTCTTAAGAAGGCTGCAGAAGAAATTGAAAGACTTCAGGTCCAAGGCAGAGCTGCTATATCCCAAGTGAAGGAGATAACTGAGTATTTCCATGGGAACTCTGATAAGGAAGAAGCTCATCCATTCCGAATCTTTATGGTGGTGAGGGATTTCCTTTCCACTCTTGATCATGTCTGTAAAGAGGTTGGAAAGATCAACGAGAGAACCATATACAGTTCAGTACGTCCTATGCCAATGAATTCAGTTGTTCAACCAGTTTTTCCTAGCTTCAATGGGAGTCCGCATTATGATTCCCCAGATGATGAAGGTTCATCATTCTCATCTTAGCACTGATCTTCAAAACAACATGCCTGCTAGATGTTGGTTTTTGCAAGCAAAATAGGAATCCGATAGAGTTACTGGACATTGGTTCCATCAACCTTTGATTGGCTTCCGTTTCGGTAGCTATATATGTATATGTATTCAACTGAGATTTTTGGTACGTATTGTGTAAGATATAGAAACAACCGCATCAGAACATAAAAAAGCAGTCATGCCAAAATAGTTACTGTCTATCATGTAAATCTGTTAAAAGAGTTTCAATCCTCTCTTGATTTAAAGGGTGAAGAGAATGATTCATTTCATTTTTATTACTGTTATTTCCATTTTAGAAACTTAATCACTTGAACAGAACTTAACGGGTGAATGAGTAGATTGTGGAAAGAGAATGAGGCGCTGTAAAACAGGTTAGCAAGAGGAAAATCCATACGTTTCAGTGTGACTATTTTAGTTTATACCTTAAAGCAGTTCCTGTGACGGCGAATGGAAATTTTCCCTGTTACAAGAGAAAAGTGTTATTGCAATGCAAAAGAAAATTCGACATTTTAAAACCAAGTAATCAACAATTACTGTACATAGAGTTCAATTTATACCGCCAGGCTAGATTTCAAAAGTGAAGCGTCATTATTTAGTGACTTATGTAGCAATGGAGTTTAGATAGAAATGAACTGATACTGGAGAGGGTCGTTGGTGGGATGGCTGCGTGGTGCTATCCTTTCAGTAACTCAATCGCCATTTTGATCAGTTGTCTGTTTCCTGCTTGCTGATTAAAATCTTGCAGGAACTCCCCATTGAAGTCTTATTTCACCTAAAGAAATCTTTAAGGTTTAGTCCTCTCGCAGTTTTCAGCATCCATACGCTCAAGTACTCTTCGGGCTTCTTCTTCTGTAGCAGGCACAACATTGCGAATCCTCAGTCCCTTCGTAATAGCTTCAGGTCGGAGAGTGAACGTGAAGTAGAATTTGTTGGATACCTGTTCAGATTGCATAGCATGTAAGCATCTATTGTAAGCATTTCAAACTTCAATATTCTGCATTTAGTTGCAAATGGTCACCTCACTAGCCCTTAGCTCAGGCCTTGTAACATGGGCTATAACTTCTACATTTATCATCGGCTTGGATGGGTTGTCAATTTCTGTATACAGAACACAAGACTTCAAGCGAAGAAAATTTCCAACATCCACCTGCATTGGTACAACAAATATCACTACCTGACTCGCATGCCATGTTACACAAGGCATCATGTCCTACGTCAAACATTAAACAATTATATACTTTCTGCAAATGTATGTTATAGACATTCAAGGGAAATGGATCATATTCCTTTGCATCCTACAAATCTTTTAATATGCATGCTAATCATAGCATTTGCTGTGTTTGATGGATGTTGAAAAGTATTAGAACCGGTACTTACAGGCTTAAGGAAATCAACATGATCAACTTCAACAAAACGTGGTGCCACACCAGCGAAAGCATAAGCATTTGAGAAAGCCAGTTCAAACGCTTTACGCATCAAGAACCCTCCAAATATGCGTCCATGAATGTTTCGTTGCTGTGGTTGACAGATCAGAGAATTCTCATGGCAAGTATCCTTTATAAGGATGCTATCTCTGTCTGCCAATGCTGGCATGTCACAGAAAACTCGGCCTTCAGCTAATAATGAATTAAGCCTTTCTACATCCTTGTTTCTACTATCTGGTGTTTTCTCTTCTCTCATCTTTTTCCTGGCTTTGTTCCTTTCTTCTGCTTCTTCCCAAAGCAGTTTTTCCTGTTCAGTTTCAGGCTTGATTTGGTTAACAGGGGCTGATTTTCCTGTTTTTGAGTCCCGAGCCACGAATGTGAAATTTGCTACAAGAGCAAGGGAATCTGACGGACTGGAGGTTTCTGTATAACAAGGTTCTATGTTAAACAAAAGTTATATTTCTTGGAAAAGACAGTTACTCGAGGAGTACTACATCACAATATTAAGATATCCAACACTAGAAGAGATAATTTAACTCCAATTGGACGACAAGAACATAAATGAACAGAGCTTTACTGTGACACATTAAACATCACATCTAGTTCACTGACCACGACCATCAACAAGATGAATTTGCCAAACAGATATTTTGGTACAGAACTTTTTCCAACACTTACAATCACACATGCAAATTTATAACCGGCAGCCATTTAACTGTTCGTTTGCATGAATCTGTCATCCATTTTGTTTACAGATACATATCAGAGAGCGACAGACTAGAATAACTTATTATAAGTAAATTCAATGATTTATCTGAAATCCAAATTTAACCACAGAAATACCTTCTGGCGGCTGAGTCACTTCCAATTGAATCTCCATAGAAGACCTTCCAACCCACGTAACAGCACCACCTATTTTGAGGTCAGTATCAACCCTTATTGGTTTTTTCAAAACCATCCTATCAACAGACGCAGTGACCAGCAACAAAGGTCTTGTTGTCCCTTCATTGTTACAGCAGTGCTGGTGAACAAGTTAACTATTGAGTACACAAAACAATCACTATACCAAATCTTCAACACAGATAAACAAAGTAAAGAAATTAAGAAAATCACAAGTCCGAATTCCTTAAGGACCTTATAGGAAATGGTTCCAGCAAGAGCATCAAGGTCTTCAACCAATTTTCCCATCCTAATCTCATTCCAGGGGTTTCTGTACTGCTCTTTTAGTATATAATCGGAAGAGAACTTGTAAAAAACACTTGTCCTGCTCTTTGATGGAGTTTTTGCAATCAACTCGGTCTGTGAAATCCCATCAGTCCGTGAATCAATCTCTTTCTCAAATATTCGTGATCTAGCTTCCCACAAGGCATTTGTCACTGGTGAATGATACATTCCAGGCCACAAACTGATCGGTTTTCGTATGGAAGACCCTGCATCAATTGGTGCTGAGCTATAGATCTTTGGATTCACAGAGGAAATAATCGGTATATCCTCTCGTGGGGTCGAACTATCACTTGAAAGGGCTCTTTCTTGAATACAGTTGCTCGAGATTCGATCAAAGATAGCCATTCTATATCTAGCCTCTGGCTTTTGCGACAACGAAAACTGAGTCTTGGCAATGCGTTCATCGTGAAGGCAACAACTTGACGATGAAAAGAGAGAACTCGATCCAGAAAACGACCTACTTGGCGTGAAATTCTGCGAGATCAACACGGGTTTCGATTCATTCGACAAAATGGGCAGATGGGAATTGATGCGTTCGCTGTTCAAGCAACGGTTCGGCAATGAAATTGAACTAGGAGGGGAAAATCTTTCGGTGTCAGGGACTTCTGATGAAAGATGATGATCATATGTATTTGAGACCGGAAACAAGACTTTGTCGTATAGATGAATTGGCAAAGATGGTGACTTTGTTGAAGTGGGGTTGGAGTGTAGTAGGGACTTGAAGATACGATGGTCTGCGATTGAATCTTTGACGATGGTGGGGAAGTAGTATTCTGCGGATTTTCATGTTTCAGGATTAGAACATGAAGAAAGGAAGCTTTAGGCCTTAGCTAATAACATTACAGAATATGTATATTTTAATGAAAGAGATTTATATGTATATTAATTTCATATTATCAAGTAGAGCTAATGATAGTTTTAAGAATTAATTATTTCCTTCTTAATTTGTGTGATATTTTTAATATTCTTAAACTTAAATAAAGTAATATAGCAAAAATTCAAATTAATATGTTTTTTCATATAAAATTGTTCTGTAAAATTGAAAACTAACTACACGTAACAATTTACTAAAAATTGTGAAATTTAGAGAAATTCAATAATATGCTATCTTATTCTATGTTTTTTTCGGTAACATAAAAGAGTTATTTATATTATTTTCTCAATTCACCTTTTAGTCTTTTATAAAAGAATATAAAATAGTAAGGTTTTCTTAACATTATTTTTATTTTTTTACTTTTACAAGTTAAATATGTATTTATTTTAAATAAAATAAAGATAGAGCTGTCAAATTTTCACAAGTGGCATCCTAAGATTAGTGCTTAGTAAAATTGATTAACTTGCATCTTAATTTCATATATTCATAAAAAGATTTTAATTTGAAATAAATACTCCAATGTTGGTATAAATGACAATTTATTATAATAAATTGTTAACATTAAAAAATCAAAAGAGTGTTTTCCATATTAACAAAACATAAATAAAAAAGATTAGATATGTGTTGTAATGAATAATGAAAATTTTATCCATAATACTTCCTTTTAATTACTCTTTTATAAAATAACATTGTATAACGGTAACAGTTCACACCAAGTCCAGACAACAAAGAGCCTCTATTGCGTGATTTTAGATCTTTTGTCTAGTTTTACTCTGTCTTATTTTGTCTCATAAAATCTCAGCCATTTATTTTATAAGCCTCATGCAAATTTTATGCGGGTCTCACATAAATAAATGGCTAAGATTTATTGAATATAATAAGAGAACATTATATTGGACAGGAGACTGCGTAGTCACATTCTTGCAAGACACTCGGCGGTGAAGTTTTCTGTCTTTTCCACTTCTTGTCTTGTTTTTAAAGGTTTGGCCATCTGGCAGTGTTCCGCATCCATACGCTCAAGCACTCTGCGGGCTTCGTCTTCTGTAGCTGGCAAAACCTTGGGAATCCTCGGTCCATCCGCAATGGCTTCAGGTTGGACAGTGAACGTGAAGTAGAATTTGTTAGATTCCTGTTCAGATTGCATAGCAAAATACCATGTAAGTATAGTATTGTAAATGTAATCATTTTTGCATTTAGCTGCAAGTTCTCACCTCAATCACTCTTAGCTCAGGCCTTGTAACTTGAGCGATAACTTCTACCTTTATCAATGGCTTGGATGGGTGCTCAAGTTCTGTATACAAAACACGAGACTTCAATCGGAGAAAGTTTCCAACATCCACCTGCAACGGTTCAACAGATATTACTGATTGTGTCCTTAGTTCCAAAATCTATGTATTAGAACAGCTACTTACAGGTTTAAGGAAATCAATATGATCAACTTCAACAAACTGTGGTGGTACACCAGCGAATGCATAGGTATTTGAGAAAGCCAGTTCAAATGCCTTGCGCATCAAGAACCCTCCAAATATGGTTCCATGAATGTTCCTTTGCTGTGGTAGACAGATGAGGGAGTTCTCATGACAAGTATCTTTTATGAGGATGCTATCTCTGTCTGCCAATGACTTCATGTCACTCAACACCTTGCCTTCAGCTAATAATGCATTAACTCTTTCTCCATAACTGTTTTCAGTATCTGCTCCTGCTGTTTTCTCTTCTCTCCTCCGTTTCCTCATTTTGTTCTTTTCTTCTGCTTCTTCCCAAAGCAATTTTTCTTGTTCAGTTTCAGGCAAGATTTTGTTAACAGGGGCTGACTTTCCTGTCTTCATGTCCCGACCCACAAATGCAAAATCTGCTACAAGAGCAATGCAGTCTGATGGATTGGAGATTCCTGTACAGCAAGGTCTCATTTTCATATACTTACTAACCCAAGAAGGTCAAGTAACCAAGTACTTATGACCACATTTTGAAAACGAGAAAATTAAACATGGCTAGAGATGATATGGTACCACGAAGGTTTCAGCCCGCTTTCTCATTTATGTCAATATTAGAGCCAGATTGGAAACTTTAAACAACGGAAAACAAGCATACAAGTTTATAACTGGTAGGCAGCTGAATGTTCACAGAAAGAAATCAGACCGCAACGGGTTGAAAGTTAATCTAATGATCGCTCAAAACACCCAAGTAGTAATCCTACTAATACCTTGTACTGGCTGAGTCACTTCCAGTTGAATCTCCATGGAAGACTTGCCAACCCATGTGACCGCACCTGCCATTTTCAGGTCAGCATCTACACTGATGGGCTTTTTTATAGCCACCCTATCAACAGAAGCAGTGACCAGCAACAAAGGCCCCATTGTCCCTTCATGGTTGCGGCAGTGCTGTTGAACAAATTAAGTATTGATTAAGAAAAAAAAAAATCTCTATTCTCAATCTTCGGCACGAGTAAAAGGACATGATGGTTTAGACTGGAACACGACAAAAAAAAAAAAATCGAAAAGTTTCGAACCTTATAGGAAATGATTGCGGCGAGAGCATCAAGATCTTCAACCAACTTTTCCATCCTAATCTCATTCCAGGGGTTCCTATACTGCTCCCTTAGTATGTAATCTGAAGAGAACTTATAAACAAAACTGGTCCTGCTTTGCGACGGAGTTTTTGCCACCAACTCCCTCTGTGAAGTCCCATTAAATGCCGAATGATCTGCTTTCTGAAATATGCTTGTAGTTTCTTCCCACATGGCGCAGGTCACTGGTGTGCGATACATTCTAGGCAACAAGCTGATCATTTTCCGAATAGGATTCCCTGCGTCCATTGTTGCTGAGCTATGAAGTAGTGAATCTATGCCCTCTCCTGGGGTTGAATAATAACTTGAAAATGCTCTGGTCCTAGAGATTCGATCAGACGCGAGTATTTCTGATAACTTAGGCATGCGAGTAGTGGTGGCAATGGGTTCATTATAAAGGCTGGGAATTGACAACGAAATTATTGAACTTGATCTAGAAAGCGGCCTGAAGCTCTGCCGATCATTAGGTGGTTTAAGTAAAGAATATACTTGGAGGGATGATGACATGGGATTGAGTTGTAGTAAAGGCTGACGTAACAGTATTCTGAAGAGTTTCATGTTTCAGGATTGATGAGCTTATAGGAGTCTAAGATTTAGTCCATATTGTTAAGAATTGAATTATCATTTATAATGAAAAGTTTACTGAAAAATTGAAGTGAGCTTTTCTAATTAAAATTTAATTGTTCTAAACTTTTTCTAATGACTACAAAATAGAATTGGAATAATACACAAAACACGTTGAAGACATAATATATGAACCTGGAACACGAGGTTATGTACTAGGAGGAGGACTGTGCAACACACAGCAATAGTCAACTTATCGAGTCCAACGCTGTCCTTCCATCCTAACAACTCAGTAGACGAACAACTCAGTGGACGACATAACGTGTTGAGGCATCGTCACCCTGGTCCTGGTCTAATCAACCCTTGGCCTTGGGAAACACGTTCTTGTTCAATGAAATTTCCATATCCAGATGCTTCACGCACAACCACACACTCGGATTCATTCCTTCTCCTTTGTCAGACTAAGAATCATCATCATTCCCCCTTTCTCTTCTCTCAGAGAACACCATCCAAGGGGTCTAAGAACTTTAACAATTTTCAGCTTCCATGTCCAAATTACTACTATAAATTTTTTTATCAACGGGTGTAAATTTATTATTAAGCCATAACATAACATCTCAATGTAGTTTTTGCATTACGATTATGCAGAAGGATTAGGAGACTTCTTATCTTCATCATATGTAAAAACCTTATAAGTATCCTTATGTGTACACGCAATCCATTTTTGTTCAACTACCCTGGCATGACCTTTACAATGATGGCGTGCATGAACAACATAGATGATTGGTATGTGTCTGAGATTTTGACTGTTGAAACACAATTACAAACTTTCCTATTTGGCAATGACCGATTCTTCAAAAATGGACACGGAATGGCATGCCATACGATTAGCTAACTATATCATTACTATTTTTGATCTGGAAAACGTAATGTAATGGGAGGTCTCATGTTTCCCTCTCTTCAGCTGTACTATTTTCTTCTATCCTACTGCCCAGCCTGACGATGTCCTCAACCAGAATCTTCCCATCTGTTTCACATTGGTGAAAGCACTAGTCAGAATATTTACAGCTATGGATGGACGTAATTGAAAGAACGTAACATCCCAATCAGGAGACAACACTGTGTGCAAAAACTTTCACGTCATCGTATACAGTCAGATTTTCACAAGTCCATCCTTTTCCATTCCAAAATATAACTTGTATCATCACTAATATTTAATGAAAATAATTGTTCTTTGCAATTGAAGGTAGACGACTTTGATTTGTTATTGTTTTCGGAAAAATAAAACGCAATGATCCTCAATTTATTAGTTTAAATGATCTGTAAGGAAGCATCTAGACTATACTTTGACATCAGAGTAAAAAGGATTATGAATGTTCAAACATGAATACACAGAAACATGTTTTCTCCAGAAGTAAATCACCCAAGGACATACTAGCAGAAAGAGTACCAAGATTCTGAATCCAGATAAGAACATAATAAAAGCAATCTCTGACTAAAATGTAGAGAAGCAGAATGCTATTCCCCTTGTCCAAAAGGGTTTCTAATCTGACCTCATTCAATCTTCAACTTGTATAAAATCACAGGAATGAAAGCCACTGAAATACATGAACTTTGACTCTATTGCTATATATCCAACCCCACTAGAAAACATGAATATTCCCTCTCAACGTCATAGTTTAACAATGTATCACAGGTAACTACCAGCGGAAAATTTAAATGTCCAGTAAGAAAGAAATATTAGGTCATTTCAATGATGGAAATAATGGCATGCAACTCAGACAAAAACATGCAAACACATAGCCAAATGGGACTGCTTACCTCCATCCTTGGAAAGACTGCTGATGAGTTCTTGAACACCTTCTCTGCCCAAAGTGTTTTTTAGGTACATAGCAGCAGCTGCCACCTCTTCAGGAGTAACTTTTCCATCAAAATCCCTAGACAAATAACATTAAACATCATAACTATGCATTAGACAGTACCGTCACTTCATGAACTGGAAATTATAACACCAATGTTGTCGATGACCGCCAAAATGGATACAATTACTTGAAAACCTTTTAGGGAGTGGAATTAATAGGGATCAACCACTATCCATAACAAATGCATGCACAAACATGAACATTTATTGTAAAGTTTACATACATCCTTTCTAAACTTAATTTTTGGATACCACCATATCATATCATTTGTTTTGAATATGTTGCTTGAGCGTCAGTTTCTGTACAGAAAGTATCCAGGGGATGTTAGATATGATGCTTGCAGCATCCAATTACTTTAACATTAGATGCTTATGCTTTTGTTATGTATTTTCATTGTTCTTGAGATATTGAACATTTTCTTAAATGAGTTAGGTCTGCTTATAATGCTTGTAACTCTGTTCTCAAAGAGAGTTTGCAAGGACAGAGCATATACTTTTACAGCATTGCAATTCAGCAAAAATCTCAAAGAGATCAAGAATAAATTGCACAATAAAAACAATGATTCACCTGTCAAGTAGTCGCCACTGGTCACCGATTTTGGCATCGACATCATCAATTTCTTTCTCTAGATTTTGAAGCATTGTGTCAACCTGAAGTTAAAGCACATATAGAAAATGAGGTTGAAGGTACCAAGTGTATAAAATGTGCAAATAGAGGCTTGAAAGTATAGCAGTATATGTGTTTTACCTTCTCTATTAATGCTGAAGAAATCTCATCAGGTTCATCTGCTTCAGAAGAACGGTCAGGATCCTCTCGAGCAGCTATATATGCCTTGATTGCCTCCTTTCCACCCTCTGTACCCTCTTTCTCCACCATGCTATTATAAAGTTCTATCTGAAATATCAAATCCATAATGAGGTAATGTATTAGTTAGTGTTATAATTGTTTGACAATACTAGGATGACCTTCGAAAGCCCTTAAAAGAAAGTTTGGCTCCTGAAACAAAATGAAAGCACTGGTTTCATCAAGCCACTTTATGCAATCATTTGTGAACTTGGGAGGAAAGAAAATGAATAAATAAAGCAATCTTTTGCCAATTGACAATATAGTCACAGTTTTGGATCACCAATACTCCCACAGGATGATTTAGAACATACGAACCTTTCATTCTCAATCACAAAGTAGATGGTTTCAGACGGGAGGGTTTGCCTTCTCATTTAATGAAAAAATTAGTCCAAGAAGTAGGACTAAGTTCTTTATAGTTAGGCCTCCACACAGAATGGTAAAGCTCACTATTTTTCTTGACATATTAACACCAATATGAAATACTTTCATCTGATGTACAATTTCTATATTAATAAGTAGCTAGGGTCAGCAAACGATGAAAATCAGACATGCAAGCAATGGGGAAATTCCTTTGAAGTAAATAATCAAGATTATGAATTTTCAAATCAGTTCAACAATGGATCAATACCTCTTTATTGACAAGGCTCAGAAACTCTTCTCGCTCTCTGCTGACTGACTGCCACAATATACAGAAGAAAATATTTCAGGAAATGAAGGATCAGTAGAACTTCCCCACTCTCGGATCAAACAAATCAATATTTAATATAATGACAGAATGATCATTAAAAACATTTTTTATCCTAATTCTTACAGATGCTGAAGCTAAAACAGCTAGAGCTCGACTGAGTTCACAGAGTTGCTCTTGTTTCTCCAATATTTTTTCTCTGGTTAGTTCTTGTGCTTCCCTTGCTGTCGCAATAGTCATCTCTTTCAATGCCACATCATCATCAATAATAGTAGACTCTTTCTTCTTGGCGAACACTTCTTCCTCTTTTTCTTCCTCCTCCTACATGGTATCAATTGAAACCAACTAAAGCCCGAGGTAAAGCATGAAAATAATATACAAAAGACTTGACCACATGTGCAAATCACATTCACAGCTCTGTGCAACTTTGGAACTGACATTCCAGACCTGAAACTCAAATTCTAGCAACCCATAATTTTTAATCTCTGTGAGTTTAACTAGTTGATATCTCTTCTATTCGCCCTGAAACTCAAATTCTAGCAACCCATAATTTTTAATCTCTGTGAGTTTAACTAGTTGATATCTCTTCTATTCGCCCTACGTCAAAAACTCTAGTTCTGCTAGGAAGATGATGGAACCATTAAATTTAAGTACTAAAATTTTAACTGAAAATCTGAATTCTTAACGAGTCATCGACTGCAAAGAGATGATCTGATAGCACAATTTTGGAACTAAAAAAAGAGATGAATAATCTCTTATTCAGCAAAGAATGTAAAGTTGAGATTCCTAAGGATAAACCTTGATAAGTTCTTCTTGCATAGCAAGATATTCCAGTTTTCTTCTCCTTTCTGAAACACTATCTTCTGATGGCAATGCTGTAACACCAACAGTATCCACAACTTCATCAGGAAGAGAGGACAGAGTTGCCTGAACAGCCTCCTCTGGTTTCAACTTTCCAGAAACAGTAAAGGCCCTGAACCCCATTTTCACCACATTACTAAGGTTCTTATCTAAATCTAAAGCATATATTGCTAATGAAGCTTCAACTGAGAATACAGAGTCTATAAAGAACATATCCATTAAGGAACACTACAATCACCTTGAAAGGATCAACAGGGAAGATGGCACGGAATGATTCAAAGAAAGATCCAACCAATCACGAAGCTGTGAAAAATCAAGAAGTTAAAAATTTATCAACTGAAACCAAGGGTTTCAAAGTACAAATGTCAGATAAAAGAACTTTTCCACCAAGATCACCAAAGCCATACAATATCTATTGATAATATAAGTTGATCTATCAGGCATAATGCTTTTCTTAGCTTTACCACTCCAATTTCAGATCATGTCTTTTAAAGAGAAGAATGATTTAAAATAAAAACTTGGAGACAAGTGATGGGAAGTAGATGCATAACATGCATCATCATTCAATAATCTAAGGTTACAGAGAATATCTGGAGCAGGAGAGGAGTCATTCTGGTAGCCTGTGCAATTATTGCATCATTTAGACGAGTGATGGGAAGTTGATGCATTACATTCATCATTATTCATTAATCTAAGGTCACAAAGAATATCGAGCAGGAGAGAAGTCATTCTGGTAGCCTGTGCAATTATTGCATCATTTAGTCATCGAATCCTCATGTTTTACCAACTCAAACTCACCTGGTTGTTCATCTATGCCACTCAAATTAAAGTAACAGTGAGCAATTACCCAATTCTTAGACAGCCTTTCAAATCATAAAAGCATGTTTTGTGTAAGCTTGAAATATAAGTTAGCGACTGAACCAAAAAACCTGTTGCCGCATTTCCTCAACTGAGAACAAACCAAGCATGCCACGTTCCCTGCAATCTTCGCGAAGTTCAGCCTCTGAAAGAGACTCCACACCCTCTGCTTGAATCAGCATATCATCATTCTTGATCCTAAATAATTAATGATGAAAAAGAACAATGAAGACATAATCTCTTTACTGTCTAATCTCAAACGAAGAACAATTACTCACCCAATGATACCTAATTCCAATTGCTCATGGTCAATAATAAATGAGTAAGATAGGCAACAGCACAGTGCTAGAAAAATCAAACAAATGCAGAAACTCATCTATGTACATATGTTTGCTATTTGGCTGCTTTTGTACACAGATGAAAACGGACATGCAGACTAAAGTCTTTCAAAAATTAATCCAATATATTAATGCTGTCTTCTGAGCATCAAAGTGTTTATATTTAAAAAGGAAATACCATAGTTTAATTGATTACTGTAAAAAAGTACATATTTTTTCTCTTGAAACAATTGAAAATTTAGAAATGAGAACAAGTACTTTAGCTAATTAAAGATTGGAAACACGAGTTTCACCTTTGAAGTCTTTTGCGGAGCATAAATTGCAGATATGTATCTGTTCCAAAAGGACTGATTCCCATATATTTACACATACTTACCAATCGAGGCCTGAAAGGAGCAAAATAAAGCAACAGAAGGAAACAAGTCACTAAATCATGAGAAAATACATTGAGATACCGAGAAAAACAGGTATGCCAATATAAATATGGAAACACTGGCCACAAACCCAACCTGCTGATATTATCTAAAGTTAGTTCATCGTTGAATAGCTTAGCAAAGCTCAAGATCTCCTCGTTGGAAACTGTGCCACCTCTTCTTATCTACATGATCAATATACAAGTATTTGCTAATGTAACAATATGAAAAGGAAAAGATAAACAACAAACAAATAAGTCTACATAGGTCCAACTGCCCAAAGTTAATTCTTACTCTATTTAAGAATTCATCAAGATCTTCAGCAGTCTTCTTAATTTCTCCACTTCTAGAGTTCTGAACTTCCTTTGCCATTTCTTTGACAGTATCCTGAAGAAACTTTGCGTATTCTATCCTTGCTTTTAGCTTCCTCTTCAAGGCTTCCTAAATATTGGCCAAGTCAGGGAAAAGGAAGAAATGTGGTTTAAATGGATAAAAAAGAAGAAAAGCTCTGTTTATGCACAAAACCAAATTTTGCTTTCTGGGTGGGATTGCAAATGAACGTATACCAAGATTTATCACATTCATGCTTTGATAGGATAATTGGTGTAAGTGTAAAGTTGTGAGCTAAACAAAATTTGAGCTTATTTATCACATTCATGCTTTGTTAGGATAATTAGTGAAGCGTAAAGTTATGAACTAAACATAATTCAAGCTTCTCAAGTTGAGTTTCATTTGATTATATCATAAATTCTAAATTCATATTCATTTTAAGAGTGTCAAAACCTCAGTGAACTTCAAAATATAAAATCAAATCTAAAACCAAATAAGACCTCAGGAATATGAAAATAAACTTTAATAAGGATAAATGTTGCCTAACCACACACTTATTTGATTATTCATAAGTGACAGTAAATCAAGCTTATCCATAAATGGATAACCATAATTGAGTAAAGGAGCTTGAAAATGAAGTGCAATTTTGTTTGCTAAAGTACTCAAGGATGGCAACCAACTTTCAGGCTGTCCATTTCAGGCCATGACTTTTTTAGGAGTTAATAACATATACCAAATTAATGTCTGCTCATATTAAACACGACCGGAGAGACATACACAGCCACTCAAGGAGATTTGGCCGAGGAACACTATTAGTACGTTAACTACCTTTTTCTTTAAACTACTCACTAAAGAGAAAAATGGTAGCAAGAATCAATGGTAAATAAAAAGAAAAGAGTGAAGACATTGAAGCTACACTGCAGCAGCAAACTATGTAGAAACAACAATGAAACTATAGCATATACCTTCTCTTTCATTTTATCTTGAAAGGTTGATGGCAACATGTTGGGAAACAATTTCAAGAACACTGGTAGAAGAAACTCCATAAATGGAACTATGATGAAAACTGTAAAAGGTACAAGTCTAAAAATATCTGCAGTAGTTCGAGTCAGCTGTTGCCTCTCTCTTCTTGATAGAGTCTTCCCACTAGAAAGTTTCAATAGCAATTTTGAACTGATCCTCACATCAACCCACAAAAGTTTGAAGCCTAGCCAGTAATGTTGCAGTGTTGAGACAAATTCATGTTTCCAGTGAACAAGTTTTTCCGCCCAATCCTCCCTGGAGAATTAGCATTAAGAAAATAGTAATATATAAGTATATAAATTGAAGAGAACATAAAGGTAGTATTTTGAACCTGCTCATAGAAGCTACAGCTTTTATTGAAGGACCAAGTCCTAGCAGCACAGTCCACGTCCTTTGTAAAGTAGATTCAATGACATTTTGAGATTCTTCTTGCAACCTTTTGGCTTTCACTTTGGCTTTTGCAGAAGTCAAGCCTTCAACAGCTTGATCACATTCTTCAGGAGATGCTTCCTTTATCTTCTTAGCAACCGTTTTATTTTCCTCATCATCACTGCTCACTTCTGGTTGTTTGGCTGTAGCTGTTGAGGCAGTACGAACAGAAGGTAACATCAACCTCATTGGAGAAATGAGTCCTGATCTCAAATGTCGAAGACCAAGTGCATGGGAACTGTTACATCCATGCCAAAAGTTTCCTGAACCCAAAAACCTGTCTAATTTTGCTTGTCTCACCACAATCTCATTTGGTTCCTTTACACAATTAGACTCTTCAGTGGACTTGTTAACAGAAAAGCTGTAGTACCCTACATGTTGAAATGTATTCCCAACACAATGGAAGCTCTGGGCTGAGCGAGCAGAGGTACTCAGGTAATCAGAGATAAACTTCTTTCTTCTCAAAATTGCTCTCGAAGCCATTTTCAGGTATTTCCTTCTTTACAAAGAGATGGTCATTCAAATTGGTATTGAATACCCCGATTATGCTGTCAAAATAGAAGATTCAAACGAATCAAATACACCAACAAAACAGACAATCGAAAGCAGACGCTGGTAATATTTTAATGAAATATTGATGATTTACAAATGGAAACAAGTAAAAGTTCTATCAACTGTCACAAACAAGTCACTTCATCGATCAGAGAGCCTTATTCTGAAAGTAAATTGGAAAGAAAATGAACGGGAATTAAATAAATGAAATCACCACGAATTGATACAACCTTTCAGTGGCAAAAGGACTCAGTAAAGTTTCCAATTTGATTCATTATACAAAAAGAAAAATCACTTGCAGAATATTTCAGCTCCAGAAAAGTTGATTCCGAGTCGCAATTTAAAATCTTGCTCCAGGCACTCATAGTTCAAACTTATAAGAACAACAATTAAATGGAAACTGTAGAAGTAAGTACAGAGTTTAGCTATGAAACAAATTGCCTTGCATAACAATTCATAGCATGATTAAAAGAAAAGAAATGAAATGAGAGAACCAGATATAAAGGTTTATTGCATACATATCAAATATTTACACGTATCCCTCAAAGAAGAGGGAGAAAACATGTAGCTTAAAGCTGCATTAAAAACGATGGAATCACCAGAAACCTGTGAAAAGGTGAAATTTCCCGAAAAGGGTACCCAAAACTTTGAGCAAAATTTTAGCTTTTGCAATGTGTCGAAAAGCTTTCAGTTTTTCTACGGTTGTTTGTTCCTATCCCACCGCACCAACCAAACAATTCACCAACACGAGGCCACTGAGAAAGAAAGGAAAAGACAACTTGAAGAAGAGACTTATTATACTTACAGTTAACAAGTCACGTTGTTTGAAGACAAGTAATCAAACAATCACTCATAAAGGAAAAAAAAAAGGATGGTCAATGGGGAGAAAAAGGTGAGGGGTTTAAGGGAGGGACAGGGACTGCGGAAGTGCTCCTGTACTAGGATCAGAACGATGACGTTTTCCCCATCAGTTTGTGCTACGTTTGTCTTCACTTTGTGTGGGAGGGAGAGCCCTACGTGGGCGGTGATTTGGGGCTGCAGGGTTTGGGCCATGTGGGAAATGTTTGGATTAAGGAGGCGGAAAACACTGAATCACTTGTCTGTACGAGACATACTTATTTTGTTCTTATAAATAATGACATTTTACGAATATCCAGAGCTTTGGAAGAAAAATGATTTATTTATTGAAACCAAACAGCATCATAATTTAGAGTGTCTAATTAAAAAATAGGTGGCGTATCTCAACTAAGCCTATTAAAATACATAGTAACCGATTTAGATAACAAGTGAATTACTATATTTACATGCCTTAGAATTCATTTAAACATAATAAATAATGAAAATTTGAATTTACTGTCAACACTCACATATATCTTTATAATTGACATTAAAAAATAACTGATATAATCTTTGAATTTAGTGACAATTTTAATTTTTTAATCTACAATGAGAAGCAAGTTTAATAATTATTGATAAACTTGATTTTATATATGATTTCAAAGAAATTTGTTGATGCTTTTATATACATTAACTCGGTATGGCTAAAGATAGAAGAAATATTTGGGGCTTATAACGAGCCTCACTTATACCAATTGCAACTTAAAATTACATCTCTGAACTAAGGAAATATGTCATTGGTTGAGTATTATACAAACAGAAGAACTCATATTATGGTTATGGAGCTGTGAAATAGTGTATTTGTAGAGTGACAAAGTCAATTTCTAATCTAGTTTCATCTAATCACCTCATACAATTTGTTATATAGGACTAAGTGATTCGTTTGATCATATTAGAAATCAAATTCTGATAATGAATTCTCTTCCAACTGTCAGTAACACATTCAATGCTATTGCGTATGGAAAAAAGCAAAGAGAAATGAGCAACGTGTCTGATGATAATCTTGAGAATAATGCGATGGTTGGAAATATGAATTACCAAAAAGGAGTTGTTAAAATATTTAATGACTTTGTAACTTATAGTTTGAGTCCCATGAAAAGAACTCAAGATAATGATTATTGGGTATTACATAAAGGGATCTCAAATAGGTCAAAGACCCTTTCCTCTCTCTTTTAAAATGAACCAACATGATAGTTGGTAAATGGATATGTAAGTTTTAGAAACTTATAAATGGTTATCTTAACTATTGAAGATACAAATCAAAGGGAAGAAGAAGAGAGGGAATAAATTAGTACAAAATCTATCATAGATTCAAGTATGTCTATATAAATCGATTCATAAATGTTTTACAATTGGTATCAAAGCCACGGTGTTATATAATTTTGTTTTCTACCTTGTATTATTTCATTTCTATATGATTGATTTTCTATTTGTTTTTGTGTGGATGGAGTGTTGCCTTATTCTGTATTTTCATGGCATTGTTTTCTTCGTATACGAAATAAGCACAACAATTTCTTCTTGTTATTTTCGAATGTTAATAGAACTCCATTCACAATGCTTAATCAAAACAAAAATATGGATGAATGGTTATGAATAAATTGTTTGAAAGATCCAGAAACAAAAACGAAAGGGTTAGTCATTATATGATTTTTCGAAGTAGATATGTTTATATAAATCGATCCATAGATGTCTTACAAGAGTAAGACGAGGAAATATTAAGGAGAAAGAATTTGTAAAATGACCTAATAGGTATTGGGACAAAGTAGTTCTCACCTACTAGCTTAGATCACTCCTTGCCTATATCTTCTCATCCTCCTTTAGAACATCAACCTTCATCCACTGTTCCTTTACCTAATTTTCCTACCTGACATAGTACCAAAGTTACCCATAAGCCTATATGGTTGAATGATTTTGGATCAACTATAATACATTTTGCTATACCACCATAAACTACTAATGTTTCTTTCAGTTCTTCATTACACATATCCAACACATTTCCTTATGTACAATCACCTAATTTTTCTACTAGTTACTTGTCTTTTCTAGCAAACATATCAACAGTCTAGGAACCACATTCATACCATCAAAGCCAGAATTCATCCTGAACGGGTTCAAGCTTGAACAATGAGTTACAGGCATTTGAAGATAATCACTCTTGGAAATTAACAAAGTTACTAAAAGGTAAGAAACACATTGGTTCAAAATAGATTTACGAGGTCAAATCAAAGCCAAATGGTACTATTGATCAATTTCAAACAAGGTTGGTCACTAAGGGGAACAATCAAATTAAAGGTGTTGATTTCTTTAATAGTTTTTTTTTTTCCCATCACAAAGTTGGTCACTATTCGTATTTTCTTGGCAATTGCCATAACAAGGAAATGTTCAATTCATCGACTTGAAATCAATAACGCCTTTTTAATGAATTTCTTGATGAGGAAATGTAGTATGTTACCTCTTGGTGGTTATGAAAAAAGATAGCAAGGTTAGGTTTACCAGCTTAGACGCTCATTATATACCTTGAAACAAGCATTGTGTCAGGAGACAAGATTCTCTGTCCAGTTTTATGGTGTCTTATTCTGTCCCATGAATCTCAATCATTCATTTATGTGGATCCTGTATTTATTTACGCGGGACCCACATAAATAAATGGTTGAAATTCATGAGACAGAATAAGACACCATAAAACTGGACAGAGGATCTGGACTCTTGTGTCAGTGGAATATAAATTGACATCCAAACTACAAGCCTATAGTTTTGTCCAGTCAAGTAATAATTTGTTTGTATACTTTGTCCAACAATTATAATTATATTGTTTCAATTATGCATATTAATGACTTGTTAATTACTGAAAAATCGTAAACTAAAATTATTAAGGACAAACATTTTCTTCATGAGTAGTTCACTATAAAGGATCTTGGCTACTTTAAATATTTTCTGGGTCTAAAGATCAAGGACATATTTAATTTACGTGAGGAACGAAATTAAATAGTCAAAATTTCCAGTAAATATTGACCATGTAAATTCCTTTCTTCTTAATGTGTGTAGTGGTGAGAAGGAAGAGCGAGGGTGTGTGTCCATCTATCTATAAAGATAATATATTCTTGAAAAACAAAAGGCATTTAGACATATTATACATACAAAGAAAGGACCATCACTGAGATATCCTTTAGAGAGCAGGAGCGTATGGGCAACAACATAACTCGTTTTCATTTTGATTCGACCTTAATCTCCAAGTTCTTCTCTTGATAAACGTTTTGACAGTGTGTTCGTAACTTGAAGGTCCCATAATAAGTTTTTCTCTGCTTGCTGTTTTCGCCTTTTCTCATAACCTGCACACACAGTTCCATCACCAATGAGTAGTAAAATCACATATTTACATTTTTAAGAAAAGAAAAGCAGAACACCAACTTTGATTTTTCTTTCTTCTTATTTATTTATTTTCTATAAGGAGACGTTAATTACTAGAGTTCACAACATTGGGGGCAGGGACAAGTATCATTGACTTGACAAGTCCAGTCATGAAGTCAGTCGGCATATTAATCTGTGGCCATGATTGTCCAATGTCAATTGTTGCCCTCAAATCCTCTGGCCACCTAAATGGATGGCTTAGATACTCTGGCACAGGTTAGGCCAGAGGATCACGTCCCGTCAATTGTTAGCTTACATTTTCCACTCTTGTCAACCCTCTATTTACTAGGAAGATCCTTGGCGGATACGTTTCGTTTCTTTGGGCCACAAGAAACCACGAAACCAGAGTTCAAGATTCTGGAAGCTACCATTCAAAGCTTGACGGAGTTATTGACTTACTGTTATTTCTAAGAAATCTGGTTAGGAAACATACCAGGGCAGCTTGAATGTATCTTTCCACCATCCCTGCTTTGAGCAGTTTGAAACTATTCTGTCCAATCGTACAATGATCTCAGAGAAGGTTGGCCGACCGACAGGTTCTGGATGCCAGCATTCATCAATCAACCTGCAACAATATCATGACAGTACCCCAGAGATTAGATTCTAATAATATAAATGTTAAGCAGGAAGCCACTTAACCTATTTTCCAATGATTATCGCTGTGTTGGATATGCAAAAGAAGTTTCCAAACCTTATTTATTACTGTAATTAAAGTGGTGGGTTCAAATCCTAAATTCGGTGGGATGAAATAAGCAATGCGGAGGACTACCCCTACGTGTAGCACATGGCTCAGAGGGCCTCTTTTAACACCATGAAAAGAATGTGTGTGATATCTGGTCTTCAAAACTTACTCTCTGAGATCTGGAGGATAACTTCTTATTTTGACTTTGAATGGCGGTCTTTTCTTCTCTAAGCACATCAATCTCACAGTCTCTTCAGGAGACTTGGGGCTGAATGGCTGTACTCCCTCAATCATCTAGACCAAACAAGAAAACAATTAAAAAAAACATAGTGCCGAACGTTTAGTCCTGAGAATTATCCATTGTTAAGGTAATGAGCAGCTTGATGACATAATATGGCAGATGAAAATTGTGACAAACTAATGAGTGCGTCTTCCACAGTGAGATAAGAATTTGATGTAATTCAAATAATTCTCATGATATGGAAAGCTTATATCTCATAACTAGGATGTAAATGATATGGACGTATTGAATATGTGTGCAAGAAATGTAACCAGTCTTTGTCAAAAATTAGTATTACAGATGAAGGAGTCTCAAAAAGTAAAACGCTGAAACCAAAATGAGAATTCTTAATCATGCTGATTGAGATATGTTTGAGAAAGAAAAGATACCTCATACAAAATTACGCCAAAAGAATAAGCATCCACAGATCTATCAAATATTTCATCTTTAAAGATTTCAGGTGCCACATATATATCTACAAAACCAACAAAGCAACGTCATTACTCCAAATGAAGTCAAGAATCAAAATCAGGAATATTTCATGCAGTTCTTTGTAGAGAATGTGAATTTAATCAGTTAAGATAAATAAAAAACGAAAAGAAAATTGTTTTGAGAAAGCATAAGGTAATGTTAGAAATTGGGCACCCAACATCACTAGAACAATGATGTACAAGATTTAATAGGTAAAAAACTATTCAATTCTAAAAGTTGCAACTAATATCTTACCAGAAGGGTCGGCAGAAGTACCAGGTACTAGCCTAGCCTTGTCAGGTAAAATCTGTGACAACCTTATCAACCCAAAGCCAGATACCTTCAACTGACCACCACTATCCAGCAAAATATTTCTGGCACCTTATCGAAAATTTAATAATTAAAGAAGCGTACATTTAATGAGTAAAAGTGAAACATAATTCACAATGACATATCAAGTTAAGTTTTTTCATTTAGTTGTCTTACTTTGGCTTTAGGTCACAGTGGATGATCGGATCTGGTTTGCATTCGTGTAAATAATTCATGCCCCTGAGAACAAGAGATCGACCAAGACAGCTTAAGACTAAAAGAACAGATGGAGAATAACTAAAGAATTGTAAAATGGGCCAAAAGAAACTTTTTTATTATTCCTAGCCTTTTATCCGTTTGTTGTTAGTGTGTTTCTGTGTCCACATCTCTGTTATGTGTTGTGCAGTGTTTGATACTGAAAAATGCCTAGCTCAGTTAAAAGTAGAACAAAAGTGTTCAGAGAATTTGACTTGCCTAGCAATATCAACAGCAAATCTCAATGCTTTGGAAGGTGAAAAACGCCCTTTTTTTTGAAGATAATTTGCTAAGTCACCCTGAAATCAAGACACTGTCATATTAGAATTTAAAGGTTCAATTGAGGACATAGGATAGCTGTTACAAGTGGTAAAGCATTTCTTTGGTTTAAAAAAATTTTGCAGGTCCAAGAATAAAACTACTAAAAAACAAACCCGCTTTCCCTCATTTGTTTGTGAAGTACACAATTTCAGTTTTCACCCAAAAAAAAAAAATTGAAACCAAATTAACTCCAAAGAATGTTTACCATCCAAAACCTGGAATAGGTGGCGGTATCCAACAGCTACAAAATGTTTAATGCATAGGGGAGAGTGGGAGAAAGATCAGGAGAAGGAAGACTTTTTTGCTTACTTTGGGATGATACTCTGCAACAATCATCATTGGTATATTCTGGGTGACCGCTCCAACAAACTGAATCACATTAGGATGCCGAACCTTTTCAAGTAAAGTAAGCTCGTGCTTGAAAGCATTTCTGTCATTAAATTTAATCCAAAGACAGAGCAAAATAGAAGATATGATGTACTATCAACACTGCGAAGAAGCAATAGCTGCACTGATCTTAAGCAGTGAGAAAATAAAACAGAAGAGAAGAAAGAAACTTCATCATGGTAAGACATGAAAATATAATATCAATCATCCATTACAAACCACATGAGCTTCGTTTCTATACCAAAAGTAACTAGGGAGAAGAATGACAAAGAATATATGTTATGAACCTTACTCGTATTGCTTAAAGCAATCCAATGTAACAAGATTTCAATAATTCAGGATAACAAAATTTTCAAGCATCAAAAGAATAATAAGATAACGACTAATCAAAGAGAAAAATTCAAACTGGGCTGTAAACGACATAAACATTAACCAGACGAAGGTCCTGTATAGCAATATAAATGGATTTAACAGACGTGCCTATTACAAAGCAGAAACTTATACCAATTGAAGCCGAGACATCATATAAATTAATTGTTTTTCTGAATTCAGAAGAAGAGAACAGTTTTGTAGTGCCTAAACAGATTCAAAAGTTAAATTCAAAAATTAAAAGGGAAAGAAACATACATGCTTTCAGGGTCCGAGTATCTGTCCTTGTCAAGTATTTTCACAGCGACCTTGGTCCCATTCCATTTAGCCACTTGGTATGACCCCTGTTCTGGAAAACATTAGTTAATAACTCAAAGGACATCACAATAAAAGCCTGGCGGTAAATTTTTAAGAGAGATGTTAAGAGGATTTCCCTATTCACAGAAATAAGGAGAATATGCTATTTTTATATTTAACCAAACAGTAGAAAAGGACATATGGTACGGCTACATCCTCAATCATATAAATTTTAACAAGCAAAAAGAAACGTCATTTTAATGGCAGATTTTGAATGAAGTTGCTCATGTAATCGTAGAGTTCCAATTACAACATAAGATTCTCCAAGATAGTGCCGTAGGCCCTAAAGACCACCATCAAATATAGAACTTTGTCAGGCAAAAGTTTTCGGAACAAGTCAAAAATATGAAACCAAAAGGATAAAAGGCATGCCTTTGTGATCCCATCAGACTTCCGGACCTGAAGCTCCAAGGGATTAAGCTCATATTCTGGAACTTCTCGAGGATTTGCAACACACATTGGTGTCTTCCGTGTTTTCTAAGTCAATAAAAACATAAGTATGTAAGCATACGAATTCAAAAAAAAGGTAAAAGATTCACAATTTATGCTTGAAAGTTAAAAAGAAATGCAGATATCATACCGGGGCTTTGGCTCCTCGGGCTTTCAAGATGTTATAAACATCCACATTTCCATAATACTTGGCATCAGCACATGCCTGCACACATACGAAAAGAATTCTCTTAAAAAACCCGGCATTGAAGGAGACCAAATTTGCAGAAAAGTTGACGAAACAAAGAAGTTGTGAATTACCGTACTGCCCCATCGATCACGAGCGTCGATATTAGCCTTACGGCTCAACAAGAGTTTGACGACCTCGACGTGACCTTCACAAGCAGCGATATGGAGAGCGGTTCTGCCATCCAAATCAATGCTGTTCACATCAACCCCTTCTTTCAGCAAGTCCCCCACACCCCGAACATCCCCACGACAAGCGAGGAACAGCAGCTGCATGGTGGAGTCGAGATTCTCGGGGACGGTGAGTTGGTCCTGGTTGGCGGGGCTTCGGCGAATGGGGTCGAGGGAGGACTGGCGGCCGAAGCTGAAACGCATGTTGTTTCGGCGGGTATCCAAGGAGAGATTGCGGGAAATCTGTCGACTAAAGCTCCGGCGGACGGAGCCGGTGGAGAACTGGCGCGAGATGCCGCGCTTGAGCTGGTTGGCAATGCCGTCCATATGGGTTAGTTGTGGTTGGTTGAATGAATTGAGGAAGATGTTGGTATGATGCTCCACATAAGGAATGAATGATAGCGTTGGAGAGCTGAGAAGGGAATTGGAGCTCTCGATTTGCGGCAGTTGAGAGGAGGGTGCTAAATAGAGGCATCCCTCTCCCTCGCCACTCTCTCGCCACACATAGAGACATGAGAATTTCGCTGCGTTTTTCTTGGAAGTCAGAATAAGTTTTTTTTTTATTATTAAAAATAATATTAATAATTAAAATCCAAACAGAAAGTAAAACGACGGGTCGTATGTGGGGAAAAAGAAGGAGAAAGGTTGGTTGGCTTAAGTTAACCAACGTTAACGTTAACGAAGAGTGCAGAGTGATGGGGATGGGACGCATATTACTGTATTCGATTGTCGTAGTCGCATTAAGATGTACAGATCATACCAGTCAATCTCGGCGCTCAGCATTTATTACAGCAACGTGTTGGAGGTACGTCTTACGATCCATCACACGTTCACGGGGCTATTTGAGTTGTCCTATCTTTTTGTTTCTACCAAAAATAAAGCCAAATACTTAAATTCGTAAAGGACTATAATAAAGTAATATTTTAAAGTTATTAAATTAACTAATTAATAATATAATCCTTATCGGTTGCCGTAAGACTCACTCTCAAAATGGAGAAACATCTCTTGTGGTCTTCTCTCTTTTTTTTTTTGTCTCTTCTACGAGGAGTTAAACCCTAATATTACAACTCAAACCTCCATCATTCTTTTTACCATGGATGACGATAGAGGTTCGGTGGATATAACTACTAATACATCAAAGGATGAAGTGATTCTTGTCTCGATTGAAGAAGAGGATATCGAGAGTATTGTATACGACGTCTGTGACCTCAAAGTTGAATCATTTGATAACCTTCCTTTCTTAGTTGGACGTTTTCTCACTGAACGTACAATCAATTACAACGCAATGGTCCACACGTTGTCTTCTTTATGGAGACCAATTAGGGGTGTTCAACTTAGAAAATTATCGGGTGATCTTTTTCTTTTCCAATTTTTTCATGAGGTAGATGTTCATCGTGTTTTAGATATGTCACCATGGTCTTTTGACAATCAACTGCTCATCCTAGATATGCTTGGGGCTACGCAGAAACCTTTGGAGGCCCCTTTACTCTTTGTTCCAATTTGGGTCCAAATTTATGGTCTTCATTCAGGATTCCAATCGAAGAGGGCGACATCTGATGTTAAAAAGGCTATGGGGAAGTCTATGCATGACGATTCTAAAAATTTTAGTGATTTATGGAATTTTTATTTGAGGGTACGAGTGCAACTTGATGTGTGTAAATCGATCAAGGAAACGATGTGGTTGAGAAAAGAAGGTGGCGAATGGTGTAATGTGACGTTTGTTTATGAGAGATTACCGATGTTTTGCTTAATATGTGATTTTATGGGACATACAGAAAGATTTTGTCCTCGACTTATTGATTTTCCTCCGAGAAAAGCAGTTCGGAAATACTCACCAAGTATTTATGTCCCAACACGTCGATCACAGCCAACGTTTGGCTCCAAATGGCTACGTTCGACCCATGCAGCTGGGGGAGATGGGGTTTCAAACTTGAAGGATATTGCAGAATCTTTGGGCGATTTGGCTGCATCCAATTATGCCAAAAATCTGGTTATCCCGACTATTATGGTAGAGATTTGGTGCATATTGAACGACATCAATCTGATGCGCCTTCAGAAAATCAAGGAGCAGATGTTGAAACTATTAATGTAGTTGATTTGAAAAGAAAGAGAATGGGCTTGGATCATTCTAAGAAGGCTCAGGATTTTGCTAATTTCGAAAGCATGTCCATTGATCCAAAGACATCAATAGTGACGTCTGGTTCCCAGACATGCCGATATTGATGAGTTACTTGAGCTGGAATTGTCGTGGACTGAGCAATCCACGTTCAATTCAAAATCTTCAATTTATTTTCCAACAAAAAAGACCAATGTTTATTTTTTTAATTGAACTTTGTCATTGTCTAATAAAATTTTAGAAATAAAGACTCTTTTGGGGTACAATGATTTTATAGCTGTAGATTGTCTTGGTCATAGTGGTGGCCTTGCTTTAATTTGGCATGCTGTTTCTTCTGTTTTTGTGTTGAATTTATCTATGCGGTGTATTGATGTGGAAGTACTGGTCGAAGATGTTGGTAATTGGCGAATCAAAGGTTTTTATGGACACCCTGATCAGAGTCGGCATAGAGAGTCTTGGACATTTCTTCGTAATTTAGTGGATTGTAGTAGCTTGCCTTAGGTTTGTATCGGTGATTTTAATGATATATTAGCACCGCATGAGAAACGAGGGGGTAGAAGACAACCTAATCATCTTATGGAGGGTTTTTGGAATGCTATTCGTGATGCTGGATTTTTTGATTTTCTCATAGGTGGTTATCAGTTCACTTGGGATCATGGACGTAATTCTAATAATTGGATAGAAGAAAAATTAGATCGACTGTTAGTTTTTGATGCTTGGAGCTCTTTATTTTTGTATGCACAAGCTGCCTCTTTGGATACCTCGACTTCGGATCATCTTCCAATTCTGTTTGAGTTACGTACCTGTGTTCCACGCACTTGAGCCAGTGGTTTTCGTTATGAAAATAGTTGGTCCAAGGAGCCAAATTGTCGAGTAGTAGTACAGGATAGTTGGGACTCTTTGGTTGGGGATGAGATTCAGGATCGATTATCTCTCTGTGGACAAGCTTTATATAGGTGGGGTTTGGATTTGAGGGACTTTAAGAAGCGTGAGTTGGAAGATAGTCTTTGGCTCATTAAACAATTACAAGGTTCACGTGTACTGCAAGATAAGGAACGATTTCTTGCAGCAAATCGAACGTTTTTTCAAATTTTGCATGAATGAGAAATTCAGTGGAAACAACAATCGAAAGTTTTTTGGCTTAAGGATGGTGGTTCCAACACCCGATTTTTCCATACCATGGCAACATATCGCCAAAAGAATTTTTTTTTCTATCATCTCAAGGATGCTTCGGGTCTGTGGATTGATAATGAGATGGGTTTGGAATCTCTGATCTCTTCTTACTTTACTGAGATGTTTACAGCTAGTCCTGATGACCTTGATAATGTGGTTAACTTAATACCTACTTGTGTTACTACTCAAATGAATGACTTGTTGAATGCTCCATATACCTCGGATTAGGTAAAGACAATGGTCTTTAGAATGCATGCAGATAAATCCCCTGGATGTGATGGTTTCAATCTGGGTTTTTACCAGACCCCATTAGGATATAGTAGGTCCAGCAATTACGGAGGCATGTATCAATACTTTGAGTAAGGGGACGATACCATCAAGGTTGAACGAAACAATACTTGTTCTTATTCCTAAAAAAATCAAAGCCTGAGACTGTGGGGGATCTCCACTCGATAGTGCTTTGTAATGTTTTGTATAAGGTTGTTAGTAAGGTTATTGCTAATTGTTTGAAGCTTATCCTGCCTAACATTGTTTCACCATCCCAGAGTGCATTTGTTTCCGGTAGACAAATTCAAGATAATAGCATCATTGCGTTTGAGCTAATGCATTGTTTCTAGAATAAGAGGCGAGGTAATGAGGGGTATGTTGCATTAAAAATGGATATTAGCAAGGCGTATGACCACATGGAGTGGAGTTATATTTCTGCGGTTCTTGCTCAATTTGGCTTTTCACAGGTTTGGATTATGGAATGCTTAACTATAGTTCAATACTCAGTTTTGCATAATGGGAAATTGCTGGGTCCTATCCACCTTTCACGTGGGATAAGACAAGGGGATCCTCTTTTCCCGTATATTTTCATCCTATATGCTGAAGGATTGTCAAGACTATTTTCAGATGCGATTTCGACGAATGTGTTGCATGTATGTTCAATATGTCGGGGTGCTCCTAGTATTTCGCATTTATTTTTTGCGGATGATAGTTTGTTGTTTTTTAAGGCTATCGGAGAAGAGGCAGCAGTGATCAAGAATTTGGTGGACCTGTATGTGATGGCTTCAGGCCAGTTGATTAACTTCTCTAAGTCGTCTGTTTGTTTTTCTAAGAATGTCTTTTCTCATAACCGACAATGTGTATGCTCTCTTCTTGATGTGTCTGCAAGTGATGACTTGGGCATCTATTTAGGTCTACCGACGCGAGTTGGTATAAACAAGAGACAAATCTTCCAAATCTTTAAAGATGGTATGTGGCAAAAGCTTCATTCTTGGAAAAAAAGATTTCTGCCTCGCACGGGAAAATTAGTTTTGTTGAAATCGGTGTTGCAATCTCTACCAAGCTATGTGATGAGTTTATTTTTAATTCCCAAAACACTTTGTAATGAGCTCCAATAGGTTATAGTGTCATTCTGATGAGGTAAGGGTCGGAATCATGATCGTGGAATCCATTGAGTTTCTTGTTGGAAACTGGCTAGACCGCGAGCATGTGGAGGGCTAGGTTTCAGGAATCTCTATGAGTATAACTTTGCAATGATAGGAAGACAGACATGGAATCTCTTCACTAAGCCAAATACGTTAGCAACCCGAGTTCTAAAGGCCAAATATTTTCCCACAACCTCTTTTTTGGAAGCTCACATGGGAACAACCTAAGTTATCTTTGGTGGAGCCTATGGGAGTGTCAACAATTGATTCGGAATGGCGCAGCCATTAGAATTGGCACTGAACGTTTAGTATTGGTGTGGTCGGATCCATGGGTGCCTAGTATTCCTAACAAAAGAATAACCTCTACTGGACCAGCTGTAATAGATGTTCTTTTGGTTTCAGACTTGATCTTGCAAGGTCGTTGGAATACGACCAAGATTAATACAATTTTTTCAGTGGAGAGTGAAGCAATTTGGTCTAGTTTCTGATTGTAAGTCTCTTTTAGTTGAGATGAATGTAATTTTGAACTACATTAGACGATCTGCGAATAGTATTGCTCACTCGCTAGCTTGAGCTTCTCGTTCCATTGCAGATTCGGTGGTTTAGACAATACCACCTAGTAGCATTTTGGATGTTCTATCCTTTGATAATCAATGAAATTAACCATATTTTACTCAAAAAAAATATAATCTTTTTCTGCATAATTTTATATTATAAATTAACAATTGGTTATGTTTTTTTTTTTGAAAATTTAACTTTATTATCTCTAATTTTTTATCACATAAGCTTTGAGATTGAAATTTCAAGTTAGCAAAAATATAATAAATATTTAGATTTTAATATTTTAAGTTTAATTAGCAAAATATAACAATTTTTAATTAATTAAATACATGCATTAAACTATAAACGTATTATATTATAAATAATAAAATAATAATTGATAATTAAAATATTTTAAAGAAATAAAGTTTATTAATTCATAACAAAGTCGACAGTTTCGAATATATACGTCAACAACATTTAGTAGCTCTTACCAATATATAGCAAAATAATAGCTTTGCAAGTCTGGATATCTCCTTCTGTGTGTATTTCTTCAAATATCTTTGTGTGTGTTAAGTGCACGTAAAAATGAGTAGCCGATGTAAGAATATCCCATCCCAATGGACTATGGAAGAGGCACATCAGTGTGTACAATCTTAATCAGACAATGCACATTTCCGACTGTAAAGCCCCGAACCAAATCACCGTTCTTATTTGGTGTCCATCATCAAAACTTTAACAATTCCATAGCCATTTATACATAAGCGTCATATCATAAGGCCGTTTAGGAATTATACTATCTTTTGAGAGAAAAGGCAAAGTTATGAGCGTTAACTTTATGATTAAGAACTCTTTGTAATAACAAATAACATAAAAAGAGGAGAGTTAAATGGGGGGATTTGGTTTTACTTCCATGTTCTTGTTTTAATTTTTAGTTTTTGTTTCTTTATTATTTTTAAATAAAAATAAATATATATTTGATAATTAATATCGTTGTAGTTATATTTTATTACTAATCATATATTTCATAAAATTTAAAATAAATTGATTTTTATAAATTAATTAAATAAAAATAATTTTATTTTAATTTCTTATATAATATTTGTTAATAAATTATTAGTAAAATAATTATATTTTATTAGACAAATAACTCAATAATTACATTTTTATTTATTAAATTATTCATAATTCTTATTTATAATTAATATTGAATAATTAAAAATATTAAATTAAATATCAATTAATTGATTAATTAATAGTATTAAATAATTAAATAATATATATTTAATTGATAGGAAATTATATTATAATAATAAAATAAAATCAAAATAAATTATAAAACTTAGAAGAAATCAAAATCTAAAATAAAAACTAAAAATTTCAATAAAGAGTAACTAATTAACAAATATCAAATTAAAACCATAAGACCCATTTAGAATGTTGATATCTATTTTTAATTTGTTTCTTATTTTTCTTCTTCTTCATTCGTATTTTAAACTTTTAGCAATACTGGAAAAAATATCAAATCAAGCAAAGGAAATATTTGTTGGAAAATCTAATCGGGATCCAATCTCACACATAGCAGAATAATTACAATTTTTTTAATTTTGAATTCTCGTAGGCCAAGATCACTTAAATTCTATAAAATGATTAATAATTAAATCATAATAAAGTGTGGATCTTAATTCGTACTTTAATCCGAAGCTTGATTATATTCTTGTTGTATCCTTTAAATCGTTTACAAAATCGGTCCATCTCAACCATCGTAGCTGCACAAGTATCCGACCTCTAACGGTATTTACAAAATAAGTTGAGAGAATTCTGCAATTATTATAAAGAAGGTTAAGTAAGGAATACTAGTTACATTAGAGCTTAAGCCTATTGATAATAAATTTTAAACATTTTAGTAATTTAATTGAAATTAGATTCTAACTTTAATTAAACTTTAATTAGAATTACAAATAATTCTAATTATGCCCAAATAAGATCTGATATCGATCCTTATTTATTAAATATCTCATATTTAATCATAAAGTTTTACAATTAAGTCTAACTTGATTAAAATATATTTGCTCTTTTAACTCGTCCTTTATGTGTGACTCATTACATCCCCAAATATATTGGCAACAGATAGAAATTATAACTATAAATCATATTTCGGATTAGATGAATTAAACTCTTTTAATTTATCCTTAATTCTCTAATTAAACAATTTATATCCATAGATTAATGTTAGTGTCTAGCAACACATAATGATTACCCAAATATTTAGGAATGTTAAAGTGGTTTTGACTAACCTTTTTATGCATGATTTTTTTGTATAATTAAAATCCTTTCATCATACAATGTTCCGATTAGACATAGAGTATAGAATTAATATCTACTCTATTTTGAATCCAATTATTTTAGTTCTTTACCATTAGCTACGATTCAATTAATCTTTTGTAAACTATTTTACAAAGAGTCTTTCCACTTTGACTAAGGATTTATTGAATTAATATTAATCGAGAACAATAAAACATTATCCCTAATTACTTTAGGGTGTTGAATTATAGTTCATCATATATTCAATTACTACCGACTGAGCTATCTTTGGCTAGAATATGTTATAAGTAGTATCAAAACATAACAATTCCTATATAAGATAACTTTAGAGATCTTAAGTCAAATGATCAATTATACAATCATCACAATAAGAATTTCCATAGACATACAAGTAATGTTCCAAATGGCTTATTCTCTAACAAACACCCATACGTTTGTTTAAGAGTCTTCATGAAATAAATCACATGTTAGTATAGACTTAATATTCGATATACAAAACGCACAAGAAGGGGGGTTGAATTGTGTATCATTTTCTTGAAAACAATCCCCTTTTCAAAACTTCTTTTGAAAACTTGCTTTTTCAGAACTATTGAATAACAGTTTTACAAAGTATTGCA
>JAOTAX010000001.1:21125510-21138635 GCA_025629825.1 Erythroxylum guanchezii
CCAAACATATAAACTTTCGATGTGGGATTGAAAGGGTGCCAAATAGTAACATCATCTAGCAATAGGAATGGTTCAGATTTTCAAACATGTTATAAGGGGATTACGTAACTGGCAAACCAAAGCTACAGGTCAAGTTCTTTATAAAAAATCAGTCAAAGTAGCACTAACCCAGGTCTTGATATTGTTGACATGCCAATGAAAGTCCTAACCTTCGGAACAACTACGCATGCTCTTGAGCTCTAACCCAACGAAAAGAAGAACTACAAGAACGTAAGCAAAAGAGAGAAGAATTAGGTCCAATCAAGCATCATCAGTAAAGGCGAGAAGCAAAATCAAAAGAAAGAGGGTGGGTTCATTAGTCGAAACTGTCAATTCACCACACTCCTGTCCCAAGCCATGATTTTTGCTCTAACCGAAAAAACCCTCTCCTCAAGGGTTCAGGAGACACTTTATAAATTAACCCAAAGGGGGATGGAAAGAGTTGAGTCGAAGGCAAGTATGCCACAAAGTGGGAGAGAAAGAAGGGTGGGTTCACATCCATTGTTTCAGTTAATTATTGATAGAAAACAAAAATACGAAGCTTTATGCAAAGAGCATACCTCAGCTTTTAAGAACCCCAAAACTTGATCTTAAACAGATGGAAATGTTTCATAAATTAACTGAAAAGAGAAAAGAAAGAGTTGAGGTGGGAAGGAAAAGAAGAAGGGGAGAACGGCCCTTAAATTTTATTAAAACGTCGGCGTTTTGACACAGGAATAGCGATGCCAGAACAACTAATCAAATGCGAAGAAATTGTCGTTCCGAGATGGAAGAGGCTAGCTAGCATCTCATATGTGACGGAGAGGTGGGGTTGAAGGTGTGGTCATGAAAACATGCAAATGTGTAATGATGGCAGTGGGTGTGCTTGACGACATTTGGGCCCCATTTCCCACTCTTTTAATTATCTTTTAGTGGTGACGGTGACTCTCACTTTCACGTGTAATAAATCAGGTGTGAGTTAACTCAGACACAGTCCTTCCTCACTTACCTAAACTAATAAAATTTTATTCTTATTAGAATTAAGTTTACAATATTCTCAAAGTATTATATTTATTTTTGCATCTCAATAAATAAATACTAATTTAAAAGAACAGAGCAGTGTTACGGAGTAGACAGAGCAGTAGTTGTTTATTACATTGTCCGAAAATTACATTACGAACAAAAGATGAAGAACAGGAGAAGCCTCCGAAGTTCCAATAACAAACCAAAAAACTGCAACTGACAAAATAGTATAGAAGAGGCAAAGGGTTTCTAATTCTCTCCCCCCCATTACTCGCTCTCCATCTCTCAATTTCTTACATTTTAGGTTTCCTCTCTTTCTCTCTCTGTTTGTTCTCTTGTTTATTGCTAATTACTATTTCTGGATTTTGTACCTAGATTCTTTCTTTTGCTCTCTCTCTCTCTCTCCCCCCATTATTTTCTCGCTTTTCAAACGCCTCTGTTTTCTTCTTCTTTAACTGGACAAATTGTTTGGTGGGCGTTTCTCTCTCTTTTTTATAAATTTTGTTTTTTTTCATATTTTTTAGACTTCTATTCTCTTGAATTAACATCGAACTTAATAGCTTGATCGTTTCCACCTTGGGTATTGATGCAAATGGGGTTTTACGTTTCAGGGTTTGGCTCTTGGTTCATTTCGATTTGATCGGTGAAGAAGGGTTTCTACTTTCTGGAGTTTTCTTTTGTCGGTGATTATTGTGTTAGGATGTTCTGTTGATGTGCCCCAGAGTACGAATTTTGATTTAGATCCTAAATTATCCCAGAAAGAAAGGGTTTTCATTGGGTTGTCTACTTAACCTTTATCGTCCATCGATTGCCGTTTTGCTTCTTATTTTGTTTGGAGAACGGTATGTGGCTTGTATCTACTTATCAAGAATTTGTTTTATAAGAGTGTAGCTTTTGGAGGAGCAAATTATCGTTTTATTACAGCAAACTGTTCAGTTTATGTTTTTTTGAAACAATGTATTGGTTTACTGTTTGGATGAAATAAGTGCTGCTTGATTAAGATACTTTTAATTCGGAGAAGTGGTGTGGTTGAAGAGCGAGAAGAATGCAAAAGGAGATGCCACTTATTGATGATGCTGTTATGCATATGGGGAATGAGATAAGTGCTGAAGACTCGTCTTCTGCTGAATTGGACACAGAAGAGAATGAAATTGGAAGTCCGATGAATGAGGGTCAGCTCTTTACTCCAGAAAATGGTGAGGGAAGTAATGTGGTATTTTCAAGAGAAGCACCTCTTATTAGTAAAGAGTCAAGAAGGACTAGTGTCTGTGATTGTAGTTCCAAGAAGCTTAAATCACATATGGTTGGAGTGGAGACTGACACTGGGAGGAAGGAGACTATGGGTTATGAGAAGAGGCTCAGTAGACAAGACAGGGTTGAACTAGGTCGCTTGTTTCAGGGTGCCGTGAGTTCCCATGATTGGGACCTTGCAGAAAGCTTGATACTTTTGGCAGATCCGCAGACCCTTAATGATGCTTTGTGCATCACACTGGACTCTATCTGGTTTCTGAGCACACAACAAGAGCTTCGTGGAATCACTGGATTGATCAAGATGATCATTGCTAATGGTGCTTATGACTTCACTAGAGCTGCACTTAGGACCTCTTTTCTTGCTTCATGCGTTTCAGCATGCCAGAGTCGAACAATGAGTCTTGCAGATACTGTGACAGTAATGGCCGAAAGGTGCGTCATTGTGAGAAAGGGGGAAAAAAAACAGAGAAAGAAATCACTGTTTCTTGATCAGATAGATCATTAGTTGCTTTGTCTTGTTATATGACTTTTGATCACCTTCAGAAGTACTGATTTCTAATGGAAACATATGAATGTTTGTTTGGCACCGACGTGTTTCTATGCATGAACACACAGGTAGGGTCTGTCTTGTTGCATGCTTCTTGATCTGTGATTTCGCAGTTGGTGTGGCAATGTTTGTTGTCTTGTACTACCAAATCTGACTGTCAGCTAAATAGGTGTTTAATGTGATCTTTGTTGTTAAGTTTACCGACATTTCCTCTTTGACTTACTGTTTTACTATGTCTGGTGGATTTTGGGGTTAAATTTGTTACCCTTTTTACCAATGATGCCTTTTTGTGTTGCGATAATTCCTTTTTGTTTTTACTGAATCAAACATTAGATACTTCTGCAGAGTTGGGACTCTTTGAACTGTGACATTCTCTATATCAATTCATTCTTCAGTGCAACTATAAAGAAATCAAATTTTATTGGGTGCTTCTGCTTTCAAATTGTTTTGCAACTTCTCTGATGACAGGTTTCCAGGACTTCGTGCATTTGTGCTCTACCTCTTCTCTTCAGTAGAGATGCTCCTTTCCTATTTCGCTTTCTCACACAATCTTTTGTTTGAATTATGCTTTTTTAACTTCTTAACTGGCCAATCGTGTGAATATGTCAATGTTGATATTCATGTCAATAGCTGAAATTGTTTTAGTTTGGCTTTTAGATGTCCTCATAACTAATGCTAGCAAAGTATTATTTGTTGATTGGTTTATTTACTTTGAGAGGACCTTGGAATCTGAGCTTTGTATCCGGCTATGGTTTAAATCATTCATCATTGAGAAATAATCAGGAAAGAATTGAATTTTTATTGGTTCATAGAAACATAAGGCACGAGATGATTATCTTCTATGAAAAATTAGATTTTCTATGTTTTCCACTCCTTTCCATTGACATGTAACAGAATACTTACAGGAAGTTTCACATATTTCTTAGATCTTCATGAGCTGTAGCTTCCAACTTGGATGCCCCTATCAGTTTACTAGTTGTGCTGTAGGTGCTTACTACATGTATTTTTACTGCATGTACCTGCCCTACTCATGCATACTCTGTTTTTGCAATTGTTAATATTAATTTTTGTCCTCCCTTAGTTTGAGTTACTTTTGACAATGCAAAGTTAAGGATTAATGTCGGCTTTTTCTCAAAATGGAACAGTATGTTTCAAATTTCATGTGTTTCAAATGCTGCTTCAATTAAACTCTTTTTCCGTTCAATGTGAATGTGTATATTCTTTGATCAGTTGTTACAAGTCAAACCATTTCTTGAGGTATGAAATACCAGTTTTGGAATGTAGAGGTTGGAAGTTAGTATTGACTATCCAAATACATGATATTTGAGATTTAATCTCTCTGCTTTAACATATAAATAAAAGAAGGAAACAAAAGGCTGCAATAGCAGATTGTTAATAGGATTGCTGTACTTTGGTTTCTCAAAATGCTGTTGATTGACATTTTTGTTGACTTTTCATCTTGATCAGGTTGCATGAGCGTCTGCAAGAGTGTAACGGGGATGATGTCCTGAAGGCTGAAGCTGGTGCCAAGGTTCAAAAGTTCACTGAATGGGCTTTAAAATGTATAGGCTTCCACTCCAGTTGTGAGAGGAAGAGGGGTAGAGTGAGCCATAGCTCAGCTGTGGAGATTCAACTCCAGTTATCTGCATTCAAGACATTTCTAGATCTTGCTGGAAATCAACTTACAGGGAAGGATTTCACTGAGGCGTTTGACGCAGCATGTTTTCCTCTCACTCTATTTTCCACTTCATTTGATCCTGGCTGGGCATCTGGGATATCTGCTACTGCAATACAGGGATTGCTGGGTATGTTGGTTGAAGGTGGTGCGGACAATGTTAATCAATGTTTCCTCGAAGCATCTCGTTTTGGAAGTACAGAACTTGTGCGGATCTTATTGAAGGTAATGTTTAAGGGCCTTAGTAGAACAAGAATACACTCAACTTCTGCTAATAAATGAGTAAACTCTGTTGCAGAACTTGGAAACTAGGAAAGAATTTCTCACATCATGTTGGTAATGAGAAAACGGTTACACTGTGAAAGTGATGCAAGGTTGATGCTTCTTAGATTTGACTGCATTGCATGATTGTAGGGAGCTTAATGATAAAGAGAGTTTTCATTAGCAAGACTGTCTAGTTTTATTCAAAGCTTTTAGCAGTTTCCAATTTCATACAGATGCCAGTAGTTTCTTGTGGTTAGAGGCTTTGGTATCCTTGAAAGAGTAGATAGTGGAACACATCTGTGAGTTTGCTTTTTTTCTTTTTTCTGATCGTTGGACTATATATTGTGATTGATGATAAGCAAACTTTATAGGTGAGAGATTAAAGGGCTGATATAGATAAAAAGTGTTCACTATAAATTGATGCAACTCCGCTGAAGCTTCCCAGTTAATTGATCTGTAAGATGTTTTCCATGACTGCTTGACTGACTAAACAGTTCATTCTACTTCAGAATTTAAGGAGGTCTCTTGGTCCATCCTTGGAATACACTATTAATAGGTATCAATTGTGTGTAGATGTCTTGTGCATATTTTGTTAACAAACAACTGGCTGATGCACAATTTGCTTTATTATTATCATATTTATAGAAGCATATGTTTGGATGTTGGAGTATCCTTGATATGTGAATGCACTTCGTAAGGCCCTTTACAGGTCATCTCACTGGGCTACCTGTCATTTGGTAGGCAGCTGTATGCTACTACATTTACTGTTGGAGCATTTAAAAATGACTCACCTTCTCCTGTAATTTCTTTTCAACGATGATAAACATAATCTTGATTTACAGCTCAGGTGGGTTGACAATAAGATTAAGAGTAAGATGAGTAGCTATGGAATAACAGTATTTGGTCTTCATAAACGATATGACATCATTAATTTGTATACCTGTCATGTGATAGGCAGCTGTATGCCACTACTTTTACTGTTGGAGCATTTAAAATGACTCACCTTCTCCTGTAATTCCTTTTCAACGATGATAAACATAATCTTGATTTACAGCTCAGGTGGGTTGAGAGTAAGATGAGTACCTATGGAATAACAGTATTTGCTCTTCATAAATGATATGACAGCATTAATTTGTATACCTATATGAGTTCTCTAATTGATAAACATTTGAATTCAAGGGCAAAGGATGGTGTACATTAATGGCTCAATTTTGTTACCCTGTTATTATATTGTAGATGTGGCATGCTCTGATTCGCTCATTTGGAATCTTTTCCCCTGCTTCTGATCTACCAACGTACTTATTTTAGAAATATACCTAATTAAGTACTTTATTTGCGCATCTGGGAGGTTGGGGAGGGGGTTTTTGACGGAAGTGAGGGATGTATGATCTAAGAATTCATTCTGTGACATTTCTGACATTTGTTCATGCTGTCAAATCTGAATATTCCTCTATAGATTGCACAAAGGAACAGCTTGGATGTTGATGTCGATCTGGCTCTTGGATTTGCTTCACATTATTGTAAAATTGGTACAATGGAATGTCTTGTGGAAGAGGGAAATGCCATGGCTTTCTTGGGTCCTTTAATGAGAGCAGCAGAAAGGGGCTGTTTGCAAGTTGTTCAATGGTTTGTGAAAAGGGGTTGCCGTGACATGGACCTTTGCCTTGCACTTACTACTGCCACTTCCAGTAGCCAAGAAGAAGTCGCTGCTTATCTCCTTCCTCGGGTCCCTCACCATGTTCTGGCAGCACTCAGCATTGAAATTCTCAAGGCTGCTGGCGAGAGAAGTGGTGGGTCGCTTGAAGGTGTGGCATTTCTCCTGCGTTCTAATTTCCTGGGGGATCCTGCAGCTACTTATGCTGTTGCGGATAGTATTGCAAGGTCTGATGATGGGACTGTTGCCCCCGAGTTAAAGGCTTTTCTGCAGGAGCACTGGTCGGAGGCAACATTCTTGGATGGATTAAAGCAAGGACAAGTGCATTATATTAACTTGATGAGGATTTTGAACTGGGGCGGATCTGCTATATGCTTGAGGGATCTGCCTGGCCCTCTCAGGGTGGCGATTGCTTACCTGCCACTTTATAGAGAATGTGTTGCTGCAGGTGGTACTTTATTTTCGCAAAAGCTAAGAGGGCAGCTTGTTGAAGCTGTGAGAAGGCTTGGAGGTGGGTTAATGGCAGAGGTGAGTCAGAGCAGAGATCTCTTGGCTATTTTGGAGCATCACCTTCCTCCATTTTTGGTCCGAGCCCACAGTGCTGGCTAGAAAATTGTATTGCAGATTTTCTATACAGTTCCTCTGATATTTACGACATATGCCACACGAGTACAGTATGTCAACTCTAGCTAAGATGACAAAATTTGAAGTTTTGGCGATTCTGCTTCCAAAATATGGTGTTGCTAAAATTCTAGTTCTCTCTGCAGTTACTGTATCATGTATCATCTTTTAGTGGACGCACATGTTTGATCTTTAATGTGTACAACAGAGAGCAACCACTGTAACAAAGAGTTGAATATGTCATGGCATTGTACAGTAGATAGCTGTAGGATGATACCTACTTATCTTCCTAGTCTCCCATCATACTTTTTCTCCTTGTTTTTTCTAGTAATAATAAATGTTGGCAAGTTTCACCAGGGGAGGCTTTTTGTTGCAAGTTCTTGTATGCTTCAACATGCTCCATTTTTGTCCGGCCGGTGGGCTTGAAGGTTTTGAACCTTGTTTGGAGTAGCTGCTATTAGCCATTGGGGAAGGTATTCTCGTAACTCCAAATTAATTATGTTTGTGGCAATTATCTTTTGGGGCCATCTTAATGAATAAAGAGGTAATATGACCAATTTAAACTCTATTTTCTAATAATGATTGATGAATTATCAAAAGATGAGATCATTTTTAACATTTGTTTAATATTATAATTATTGTTAACTTCCTTTTATATTATCATTTAATGTTATAAATGGTGTTATTAAATTACCTTTATCTTGTAATTGAATTTGAATTCTCTCTCTCTTAGTTTTCTTTTGACAACGTTTTTCTCTCTTAATTTTTCTTAATCATTCTTTTTTAATCACAAGTTTCTTGTGTCTCATACAACGTCTAAGTGTCTGTCTTTGGTTGATTTCATTGACTATAAAAATAGTTAGTAAAAATAAAAGTTGATTGTGATTTATTATTTGACATTTCATTTGTATTAATAAATTATTTAAATTCCTTTAGTTTGTTATGTCTGGATTTGTTGTATACTTGGATATGTTGTCCAACTAGGTTGTTTTTTATATTATGTTTTTAGATTTGCTGTATTTTCTAAGTTTGACATAATTTTTTAGTTTGTTATGTTTATGAGTTATTGAATTTAGTATGTTTTCTTTTTGCCATGTTTTTGTAACTAATAGGTACTTGTATTGTTCTCAAAATTTGCTTAAAGAAGTTGAAGTGCGTAAACATATATGTGAATCTTTTAATTCTCACTTATATAATGATTTGTAGAAGCAATAGGAGGTACATAATCCATAAATATGTCTATATCTCTCTCTATATGTGTGTGTGTATATGGTCACCAAAAACTATCGCAATGCAAATGGATGTGAGTAAATAATTATAATTATTGTATAACTAATGAAAGAATTGCCTATTCAAACAAATGATTATAGTTAATTTATATATGATAATCATGAAATAGTTATAATAATAATTAAAGAGAGTAGAGAAAGACAAATTTGATTTATAGTAGATCGAATAAATAATCATTGATTATGTTCACTTTCTAAGCTCCATTTAATAATTTACTATATTTTTCTCTTAATTTGTGAAGAGCAACACTTATATAATATTTTATTTGTTCCGTATGAAGAGGAAACCTTGTAATCTCCTTTTCACGAGTGAAGAGTAACCTTTTACAAATCTTGTTTACGGTCATGAAAAACTCTCACAAATTATATTCTAAGCAAATTTTCCAATTGTAATAATTATACAACTCAAAACTCATTCTCTTACTCATATCAACAAACAAAGGCTCCATATGTGTTATTTAATGCAAACATTTATTCTCCGGCCTCTAAGGACTCTTAGCAACCCTCTTGTATGTCCAACCTCCTTCTCACTAACTTATATGTGGCCTATTTTAGAAACAAAAATTAGTTGTTATAATGACTAGTAACAGTAGCATTAATTGACTAATTTGACCTATTGGTTGAACAATGTGTTATATTGATCGAATCATGTATAGACCAATATTAATATGAATTCATGATACATAACTTTGCTGCCTTTCATATCACATTGATTGACCACGTAAGCATATTGGTCGATCAATATGTTACTAATCGATCAATGTGCTATATTGATTGACTAATTTGCTATACTGTTCTACCAATACATCGACTAGTTTGCATTGGTTGACCTCACCTATATTGGTTGACTAATGTACCTAAGAAACCTAACATTGGTCGACCAACTCACTTGAAATTAAGTTTTTCAAAACTTCTCAAGTTCTTTCAAAGATCAAAAGATACTCCTTTGACAAAAAATTGATTAAAAAATTTTCTAGAAATATTTTGATTCTTTAAGAGACTTTTCTTTAAAATATTCCTAAATTTCCTTTTGATTATGATAAAGTATATGTAATATGCCCTAAGTACAAAAATAATCATGCAATGACTGAATTTCTAATTAATTGAAATGACCAACATAAGGTTACAAGAAAAATTACGTGTTTGAGTCCTTTTGATTCTTAGTTCCTCACTTTAATTGCATATGTACTCCATATTACTCATTTTCTCCAATCCATTGAATTTTCAATTTATTCAATTGACTTTTTTACTCTTTTCCCTTGCATTAAACTTCATCATTCACATAATGTTTGATTACATTATAATAGAGTTAATAATATCACTAAAAGAAAATTCATTAATAATAACAATATATTTTGCTAAGTTAAGACCTCAATAAGTCAAAAATAGAAATGATCATCCTATTCCATTGCAAATTGATGAAAAGCAACTATATATATTTAGTTAGATATATATCAAAAGGAAAATGATTCCTTTAAACATAATTATTAATTAGATCTCTTGTATTATAGGACATAAAAGGGATAATTAGAAACAATATTAAAATGGTTATTGTGATGCTGATTAGAAGTAAAAGGAACTAGAATGATAGTGAAGGTAATGTTTATAGTACTAAAAGAAGGATTAATAAAAATACGGCTACATGTATAAGCACAAGCAATAACTTTAAACCAAAGTAGCTTTCAAGCAATATCCTTGTGAAGTTATATGAACGGTGAAGATATTACTCCTTTTTTTTCCTTTTCTTTACTATAGTAGAGGGATTGAAAGGTAAAGGGGATTTTCTTACATCCATAATATTGCTTGAACAAAAATTTTAGAATATGGTGTTGATTAAAAAGAATATGTCCATATGATAAAAATATATTGAAAGAAGTTGCCGTCTAAAGGAAGTTCTAAATAAGGCAACAAGAAGAAACCAAAAATAGTAATGTTTTCCTATTATTATCACCCATATTTGTTATACTCACAAACTAATTTTTTGGTTAGTGAATATGAAGGTTAAGAATATGAATAACTTATGCTTACAACTTAAAGTAATAGTTTGTGGAGGTGAATATGAATAATCAAAATCAAATAAGCCAAAGTAGCAATATCCTATTATTATCATCTTATTATTATTAACGAGGAAAAGAAGCCAAAAATAAACAAAAAATAGTGAATGGATAAGTTGGAAAGATGAATAGTAATAAGGTTGTCTTTATATACATTATTTCCTCATACAATGTTTTTCTATTATTATCATCCATATTTGTTATACTCACAAACTTATTTGATTTTGGTTAGTGAATTCCCTTATTTTTGTTGACATAGATTTGGAAAGTGAGGTCATGCTATAGTTATGTTTTTATTGGACCTTGACAACTATTAGAACTAATCATTATTAATAAAGACAAATAAAAGATAGATAGAGACAAAGGAGGTGATGGCAAGCACTTGTATTTATATGCCACTATGTTTACTTTTTGGGCATCTAACATGACTTAGCTTTTTTTGTAATTCCTTTTTATTGAACCAAAGGAGATTTCAATTGATGTTTTAATGATAAGAAAATATAAATACTACCAATTAGTTTTTTTAAAAGAGAAACAATATAAGAACAAGATGTAGTCATAAACTCAAGAGAATAGTTTATAAAGTTGATAAAGAGAAGTTAAAATTTGCAGCTATTGAAGAGAAGACCAAGTCACAAACAAAAGAAGATCAAGACCCATCAAGATCATTCTATATTTTGTAATGTTAATTATAATCTCATTTAATTATTATGATGATCTTATAGGCTCACCATGCATAGATATTTCATCTTACTTCATTATTTGAGTCTTTTCATTCATTAAGAGATATTGACGCTTTTGTTAAAAGAATAGCCTCTTGAGCTTTCAAATATTCTATTGGACCTATTTTAAAGGTTATTTTAATTATAATTGAATTAAACAAATCAAGATTGAGCATTTGAAGTTGTTTAAATCATATTTTTAGGGCAATTGGTTGTCTAATATAGATTAGCAGTTGACCAATATAAGTTAAAAGTGTAACAAGTGAGTTTATCATTGGTTAACTAATATAGTGGTGTGGTCTACCAATTTACCTTTAAGAGACACATAGGTCGACCAATATGCACTAGTGTTTGATCAATGCCTCAACAACTAGTGAATCTATGCATGTAATGCACACTAGTTGAGTAATTTGCTACATTGATCATCTAGTGTTCTGTAACTAGTTGTTGTAACAGTTAGTTTTGGCTCCAATGTCTAGTAAGTGTCCATAAACCCTATAAATACTTGTATTCTCATTAGTTCTTGAATGGAAAGGCATTTGGTTGTCTTATACCTATATTCTTAATTGTTTATCAAGCATTTGAGCATCATTTTCTCATATTTGTATAGATGAGCCTCTTCGATTTTATCAAAGAAATAAGTGAGATATTTTTAAGTTGTAAGCATTTGTTAGGGTTTTATTTATTGTACTTGAGGGTGTTCCAAGTGATATTGAGGTTTCCTCTTCATTATGAAGGAAGATTGTAAAAGAGTTATTCTTTGTCAAGAAAAGATTGCACATAGGTTATTCTTCATCTTGAAAGAAGAATTATAGTGGAATTATAAGAAAAGTCGTATGAGTGGATATAGGTAAGAGTTATCTGCCGAACCACTATAAATCAGTTTAAATTTCTCTTCCCTTGTCCTTTTTACATTATTTCTTAAGTGTGTTATTGAAATTTATTATTTTATATCATGTTCTTATGTTTTTATAAATTATGCTAATTAAACCACTTAAGTTAGTAAAACTTGCCCTATTGGGTAATGTTATGAATATTGTACTATACTCGATAGTAGATTTGGTTCTAGTATAATATGGTATTGATATCGGTCTATATCTAGGTACTTTTTAAAATTATAAAATATTCTTTGAATTTTATAAAATTACAAAGTAGTTCCTCAATATATTATACTATATACTTTTTAATTTATGTTAATTTTGCCTTACAAATCATGATAATATAAATTTGAAATAATAATTATAATTTTATTTCTATGATGTTACTTTTCACACATAAATAATAACCACAATTACCATAAAAATATTGTTTAATTATCATACAGATATTGTAACACCCACTCTCACAAGACCCGAACTCGACATTGAAAATGATAACCGAGTCCGTGCCCACGAATGTGGCGTGCTAGGGCACTCAATCATTCAAAAGTCAGTGTAAATTTTTTTTCGAATCACTATCAAACTTTGCAGAAATTGACATTTAGATCGGGCCCACTTCCATTCATGAACATTATCAGTCATAACAATACACTTAATAGCCATTTAGGGCCCATTATAGAGATCAGACATTTTCAGTTATAAAGATTTTGCATTACAACATAAATCTATTTGTATACTGAGGGTGCAAAAATTTCGAAATCCATTGTGTAGACAAAAATTGCAGAATACAAATTTGTACAAAAATAATAAAATACAGAATGTAGACGCAAACTGATCCCGACCTCTATCTTTTATTTGCATGCAGTAGGCATACTCTCGTTTGTCTAACGGGGTATTCTTCAAAGCCTGAAAAAAATAATTGCAAATTTTGGGCGAGTTTTGCGAACTCAATGAGTGACCATCATCGATGGCTCATCCAATCACATAACACATAATTCACATCATTACACATTTCACACTTCACATTCAATACACTTTAATCATTTATATCATGCATATGCAGTGCACATGAGACCCACTTTCCATTTGTTATTTTGTTGTGATCGAGTGCCTAAACTGTCCCATATAG
>JAOTAX010000001.1:21154386-21165601 GCA_025629825.1 Erythroxylum guanchezii
ATCCAAACCATCTTTTCTCTTTCTTTTTAATTCATGAATTCTTCTTCCTTTATACATGAGTAATCATGAACAACTTCCCATTTAATAGTCCTAACTTCCAAGAAAGGTTCGGGGTCCAACATCGTTTTTTTTAAATCTATGTTCATCAACAATGCAACAACAACAAAAAAATTTGGGTGAGTATTCACCCAGCGGTGTTGCACAGTGGTGACGCCAAATCAGTGGCATCACCAACCTATAATCACCAGCGGCAAAACGCCGCTGGTTTTGCCATTGTCTATAGTAGCCTTAGAGCCTTGGACCATAAACTCAAATGTTTATTGGTCACATCAAAACTACAGTACATATGTGAGAGGCTTTCATACAAGAGTAAGGAACATACGCAGATGCAATAAACAAACACAACCCACAAGATAAATGTCTCCTATCTGGTTCAGTAAATACAAGTCTAGTATACGCAGGCAGACGCAATCGTATGGAAAAACAAATTTTGTTTTTACTTTTTTTTTTTAATTTTTCAAACATGGAACAAACAATATATGGATCCAACAAAAAAATAAAAAACACAGATGCAGACCTAAGTGCGATAGACAATTAGGGAGTTCAATCAAACAATTTCTCAGAAACCTTATAGAAAACTTGTTAAATAAGAACAATATGCATGCATTCAAAATTAAAAAAATTTAACCTACTCTAATACCAATGTCAGAAAATAAACATGATAAAAACATAATCACAAAGATCATGTTAAACAAGATCTTTACATATGCATATCATAAACAAAAACACATACTTGGTTTAATGTTGTAGTTCCATCAATTAAAGAACTTTATCGCCAACTTTAATTGTAGAATCCTTCATTCATTTTTTTCTGTACTCTCTTTCTCGATTAAAGAAGAAGAAGCATCCATACACATAGATGCATATATATAATGTTGCTTTCTTTAGATAACTACTCTTTGTAGTTATTTCAAGAATCTAAGGACTATTATACCCTTTATGGGTATAATAATAACTTATAGTTAAATTCAAGCATAGATGCTCTTAAACAGCAAAGCCGGTAGGTTTTTGGAGAAATTAAAACTAGCTAGTGCTTAGTTTCAACACCTACAATTGAATGACTCTGGTACGTGTAGGAGAGAAGATGATTGGTTTGCGACTTTAGGAAGATCATGCATTCATATGACCTAGAGCGATCGGAGTGCCATATCTCTAAGGTATCCCTGTCAACTCAAGTTGTACTGCTTTGGCTCTCCCACTCTCTTCAGAAAATAAGGTAGGGAGAACAAAATGGCAGCACAAAGGAGGAAAGAGTAGATGATAAACGTCAACAGCTGGCAGAGGAGCCCAATAGAAGAAAACAACGTAGCAGACCAAAGCAGAAAGAATGAAATGACAGCAACAGAAGGAGAAACACCCAACAAAAAATGACAAATAGTTGTAGACCGAAAAACGACACCACAGGAGCAAAACGCAAAGCAAAAGAAGCATAAATAACAAAGACAAAACGACAACACTTAGGAGAAAAAGAACAGTCCAAAAACACAGTGGACTGGGATGTGGGTTTTTGTTTTAAAGAGAGAATGAACTTTTTAAGGCTATATAATTCAGATCAAGATGTGCATTGGATTAGAGAGATATGGAATAACTTTCTAAGACTCCATAACATCTTTTTTCCTATGGTTAGTGATTAAAAACAGAAATGCTACAATAGATAGACTTCACTACTTGATAACTTTGGATGGGACTTGTTGTCTATGCAAAGAAGACCTGGAGTTTAGGGAGCATATGTTCTTTCTTTGCCCTTTCTCTAATTCAATTTGGAATTTAATCAAAGAACACTTCTGTTGGACAGAACTATCAAATTCCTTAATGGAGATAGTTGTTATCCTTACTCAAGCTCAATCTAACACCTCACTTTGGAAGCAAAAAGTGTCAATTCTTTCCATAACCTCTCAGGAGTTATGGAAAGAAAGAAACCGAAGGTAATTCTAGCACAAAGAACATTCGACTGAAGCTCTAATGCAAATAAACACAAGAAATGCAAGAGAAAAACTAATAAGCTAGGAGATAGAAAGTGTACTTCTTACCTGGTCTGAACTTGACCTGCGATCTTTCAGCCTGTAGCGATTTTGTGAATTGAACCTGAGAAGACATAAAACAAATGAGTAACAAATGATTATTTATAGTTCTGAAAAAGGGAAGGAGCACATCGATAACCCATTTGGTAGCTTCCATCGTCGCCGCATCTCCAACCCTAATTAGGAAAGCGTTTAACATCGAATCGCAGAGGTTTCTCTAGTCCCTTTGCATGGACATGGATCGCCTCTGGCACTCCGTTCCCTCCAAACCCCAACGCGATCTCTGGAAAAGGTACAACCACTCGTTTCTTTGGTTGCGCTACAGAGAGATACCAAAATTTTCTTTAAGCCTTTGTTTGGATTGAAGGAAAGCAAGAGAAAAGAAAGGAAGAGAATTGCATTTCTCTTGATTTCTATTGTTTGGACAAAAATAAGCAAAGGGAAAGGGAGAGAATGCAGAGGAATAGGAGAGAAATTTGGACCAATTGTATTTCCCACCAAATTGGTGGAAAAGGAAGGGAAATTCAAGACAAGATAACTCTAATATAAGTAAATTACTATTGTATCCTTATTAAATCTAACAAGTAAAGATAAACAAGTTCTATAATCAAGGGCATAAAGGTCTTAAAAAATTCTCTTCCATTCAATTCCCTCCTTTGATAAATTAGGAAAAAAAACAAGAGAAAGGAAATCACATTTCTCTTCCATTCTTTTCTCCCCATTTCTCCTCAATATTTCCTTTCCTTTCTCATGTGCAAGTAAGGATCCAAACAAAGGCTAACTTTTCTCTTTGATTTCATGTTTGTGAGACTTGAATATCTAGTTGACTAAAATTTGAGGCATGAATTTGACAGTACTCACCATGTTACTTTTTTTGTTTTTAGTTACTCCTTGTTATATGCCTTCTACTTTGGTGGGTTTCCTTTTCCCTCTATAGGTTACAGTCGTAGTTCTTTTCCTCTTACAGTTAAAGCGTCTGAGCGAGAAGATGAAAGAGGTGTTTATGTTGGCTTTTGGCTTTTAGGTTAAGGAGTCAGTTTTCTTGTCTCCAAGGGAAATAAAGAAATGAGAAGTTAGGTTAAATATTGTCTAAAGACTTAGAGAGGAAGGGTCAAAAGCCTACTTTATGACCCTTCCTCTTTAAGTGATGATTATGGATCGCTAAGATAAAGATTAAAGTCTTGAGACGAGCGAATAAGTTCCTCTGTGGCTTTGATTTTTCAAATCTCAAAGTTTTGGTTTGGAAATTTCTAGGTTTCTTTGGATTTTCTTTTTTCTTTCATTTCAAACTGTTTCTTCGATCGTTAGTTAGTCGTTGGTTGGGTCTTTTAGGGCTTAAACCTTCCCGGGGTTTCTTTTGATTGTTGGTTCTTCTGTGGTTTAATATCAAGATTGGTTTTTTTTTTTACATGTGGAGTTGGGTTAGAAATGAAATGTTATGAAAATAATATGCTCCCTCGTAACCTTGAAGATCTTCAAGTCCTCAGTTTTTTTTGGTACTTTTATTTTCTATAAATTTGCTAATAGTACGTCATTTGAACTTAAACTAGTAAAGTTTCCTTCTTTTGTTGTTATCATTCATAGGTCTTGCTTTAAATCTCCTTTAATCTTCACATTCTCAAGATGCTGCATCTTCAGGGGGATTTTCTACTTTATAGATCCGTTTTTCTATCATTGTCTGTTGAAATTCGATTAAAATATTTCTATTTTTTTTTACTTTTTGGTGTTTTTTCATATCATATGTGTGTATGATTTCAACTTTATGCGTCTAATTTCTGGATTTCTCTTTAATCATGTTATTCTATGTAACTCTCTTTCGTTTCTTTCTTTGCATGGTTTTATTGCGATACTATGTAAGTGTTCGATGGAAAAATATCTCATGTCATGCATAGTGGGATCAAGGTCACAAGTATGTGTGTATTTTGGATAATGTGAAAATTTTATTTTGTCGACGCCATTGTGTTTCCATCATCGACGCCACTATCATTCACTACTAGTGGGTTCCCCACGATCATCGACTCAAATACGTGCTTATCTATTCCTCAACTGCTTTCTGTGATCTTTTAAGTAGAAATAAGCACATGTTATTATTATTATCCTTTTATTGAGTTTCTTGTTCGTGGTAGTTTTATCATCATCATTATTATTATTATTATTATTATTATTATTGTTATTATCATTATGAATTTATGATAATTTTATTTACTTAAATATTTTGCGTACTCTTTTTACTTATTTAATCTTTTAACCTGCATCACCATTTTCCTTTCACATCTGTATATGTGTTTATAGGAAAAAACCTCTTTACTATATAGGGATAAAGTTACGTACTATCAAACTTTTATAAACTCCACTTCACTATAAAACCTCAAACTAAATATGATGATGACGATTACGACCACCGTCCATGCTTCTTAAAACGTCGTTGTTCATCTAAAGTTGGTATTTTTGTATGATATTTTATATTTCCTAGTTGCGTTGTCGTTTTGCGTTCCTAGGAGAGTATCCTTAACTCTCCTAATGCTACTGTATTGTTCTTGTTACTGTTGCTTAATGTATATTCAATTTTAATTTTTCAGAAAAACTATATATAATATATAAAATCACCGACAAAATTCGAAAATGGTAAAACACAGCATAAACTTTTAAACTTCGGAAAATAGTAAAACACAGCGTAAACTTTTTTATGTTATTTTGCTATTGAACGTGCAGATTGTAGAGAGAGAGAGCGAGAGACAAGGATGAGGAATAAAAGCTCTGCATCTGCCTCTTCCGCTTCTAATCTTCGAACTCAACTCCTGGAATTCCTCATAGATTCTGCTCATGTCAGTCATTTGTCGCTTCTTAGTATTCTTCTTATTCTTTCTTGTCTGTTTTGTTTGATATGTGTCCATAAAATAAATAGGAACTTCAAGTGATTCCCATCGTCAAATACACAGCTTTGTCTCTCTTCGCTGATCGATTCTATGATTCTTTCCGTTCCTCTAGGTACTCTAAACTCATTTGCTCGTTTGTTGTTGGTTAATACTTAAAATGTCATCTGAGTTGCGTATGCATTATTGTAGGCTTGTAGGAGTCGAGAACCTTGGACATTGGCTTTTGAAACCAATTAGAGAGAGCAATTTGCAGTTGTTTGCCCTTATATCTCTATGGATTTCCAGTAAAGTAAGCTATGGCGTGAATTGCTTTGTTTCCGTTCTGTTGACAACGATTCGAATGTTAGCTCTTCACATGAATGTCCAAACTTTTAGATACATAATTCTTCTCCACTCTCTGTAAAAACTTTGAAGTCCTTTGGGGACAAGAGCATTACAGAACAGCACTTTACAACTCGGGATTTCTTGGAAGCAGTAAGCTGGTCGTATGTGTTATAATTATTTGAATATTGTTATATGCACAGTTGTTAACAACACCTTTTCCCTGTAGGAGATTGTCTTTTTGCAGGTAAGTCTGGTCAAACAACTGAGGGTTTCTTTCATTTTGATGACCCAAACAGTCGGTTAAGCCAGTGATCATCGTAAAAGGTTTTGGATTATGAGGTTGGTGCTGGAAATGTTGCTTTCATATTCCTTGAAGATCTTCTGTGTCAGTTGAAGTAAGTTTCTTATTGAGAAATTGCTTGCATTATCAAGGATTCTTCGTGATTATTTTGATTTCGTTTAGTTTAGTTCTTCTGTGTCTCCATTTATTTCAGGGGAATGGCAAAAGTTGGGGAACTTGTAAACCTTGAGGCATGCATGGATATCATGGACCTTCTATATGAAACAGAGGATTCATCGCTATTATATAGCTGTTCTCTTTCTCTTGCTGCGTCTACCTTGGCATGTATTCTTATCTCATTCCAAGTGTTCTTATATTTCTGTAAGCTCATATATATATATGCATTCATTGTTTGTTCGGTAAGATATAAGCCTGTCTAACATTTAACAGGTCGCATCCTATGTTATCACAGTTCCTAAGCAGAGATGGGAGTTTCCTGTTCTTCCATGGGGTAAGGTTATATTTTTTTATACTTTCAAAACGCATTGTTATTTAAAACTTGCATCACTCCATGTTGAATTAATTCATATGGTGAAAAATCATGCCATGGAAAATAGTTAGGCTACTTTCAGATTTTTAGGCTGTAGACAAGGAATATAGAGCAAATGACATAGTCTTTGTATGGTTCGTGTGAACTTGTGTATTTGGTTTAAGATAAAGCTGAAGAAGAATTACTAAATACCTAGCTATTATTATAGAGCACATGCCATTTTGGATTAATCCATATGGTGAAAATCATGCCATGGCAAATAGTTAGGCTACTTTCAGATTTTTAGGCTGTAGACAAGGATTATAGAGCAAATGGCATAGTCTTTGTATGGTCCGTGTGAACTTGTGTATTTGGTTTTAGATAAAGCTGAAGAAGAATTAATAAATACCTAGCTATTTGATTCAGAATGTAGTTTTATATAATGTGAAACTTTTACCTACTTGAAGCATTTGAGCAGGGAAAAAGGTAGTCATTCTCCTAAGTTTGTGAAAATTGATTATTACCGTTATCCTCAAAAGGGGAACATTTTTTTGTATTACATGAAGGATTCACACTTATTTTGCTGATGGTATCTACCTTTTATTTAATTATGCTACTAAACAATTTTTGTGTTGACCATTTGCATTTTCTCTCTGTTGGTACAAATCATTTGAAACCTTTTGCTATTTAACTTACATCATAATAAGATGCATCTTTGCCTGAGCTAAACATTTTGACTGTAGAAATGCATGTCTTGTTATGTTCATGATTCACTCTTTTTCAACCTCAATGCTTGATTGATGCATAAGCTCCTAGTATTGACGTCTAGTTGAAACTTAAATACAATGAGGAACTTTATGAAATTTAATGTGCTTTAATACACCAACTTGAGCCATATAAAGAGCATCGCATTAATCCATTGATTTCATTAATTCTTCTTGGCTAAGCTTAAGCCTTCTATAGCATAATGATGGTCCACTAAACTTCCTTCTCAATGTGATTAAACTTTGTGCTTAGCAAATTGCATCACGTATTATCTAAACCGATTTGAGAACTATATACAATTATTCCTTTATTATCAAATCAGTCCACTAGAACCTTTGGTGCCCACAAAATCCTTGCCTTACAAGTTCTCAGATATTATTATGTGCTCTTATTCAATATCTGTCTGGTGCTGATATTGCACTAATTGACTAGGCGATTAGGTCCATCGGCAATCCTTTGTCAGCTACCTAATTTCATTATTAAACACAACTGTTCCCACAATAGGTTGAAATTACTCGCTAATGGGAAAATCTAAGGAGGAATTTCTTCTAGTAGGCAATGATATCTTATATATGATTAGGAATTTTGCAATTTTCCTGCTGAAAGAATTATAACTGAGATTATATCAATGTATTTTGACCAACAAGGATTTCTTTTCTTGTGAATTCATTGAAAATTTTAAGACACGGTATATCTTGGATGGTGTAATTGATTTTTCGTTAGAGCCATTTTTATGCTGCTAATATATCAATTTTAAAATCCGGAATTTCCACGAGTATTTGGATGTTGATGATTACTTCCGTCGCTCATATAAACTGGTCAACTAAACTAAATTCAGTGGAAGAAGGATATTTGACCTCCACTTGATGAATACATGTTATTTCCTACAGATGGAACACAAGATGCAGGAAGGTGCCTCTATGGTTTATGTTAGCGACTGCTAAGAGATTTACTTGAGTAAAAATTTGCCTGCTTAATTAGCTGACTTCGGCAAGTGATAATTGGAATTATATTATTTATATTTCAGCGTTCAGATTCTGGAATTTAAAAATTTTTTATATGCTAGATTATGGTGGAGGGAGTCAAATTTTCAAACAATTGAACCATTTATTAGCGTGTAGCTTGAAACTTATGCAACTCTTCTTAGTCAATGTCACCATCTTTAGTTGTTAGGATTCCATTTCAGTGCTTTTGCATGACAAATATTCTTCAGTCATTCACTGAAACTGACCTAGGAAAGTACGCCTGTCTTGGCCGTTTATGACTCGTATACTCCTTTAGAGATCGACTTCCGATCACAGGGCATATCTAGGTCAACAACTAATGATAACTCTTGTGGCTTTGGTGATCCATGGCACATTTTCTTTATGACTCCGTACAGTTTCAGCTGCTGGGACACAGTTTTGGCCGGTTATAATCTAATTGCTATTAAATTGCAACAATCCTGTGTCAATCCTCTCCCTCTCTTCCTTGCTCCAATTCCATCTTTGGTTATTATTTTATTGCTGGACCACAAACTTTCCCGTGGATCTGTTCATCTCCCCATCAAGCCATTAAATATATTTCTTAGGTGGACCCAGACATTCGAAAATACCTCAGAAATCTTCGTAGGAAAGTGAGCTTTTGATGGCAGCTTGCTGTGATTTTTTTTTTTTCCTTCTGTTCTACATTTTTATCTAGATGTCACAAAATTTTCGAGGATTTATTAGCCCCCTTCCCCAATATTAAAGTTTGTATGCTTATGGATTCTTTTTCAGCAAAGGAGCATTCACGTGAAGAGACATTGAAAGTAGTTATTTATGATGTGGCTCTATATAAATTAATACGAGAATTTTTGTTGTTGGAAGCAGTGAAGTCTGTGACATGTTTCAGAGAAGAGTATATCATGGAAACAGTCAGAAAGATTCTGAATCATGTCATCCTTGTAGATACAAAAAAGACCACAAGGGTGTAACAATTTCTGCAGTGCATCTCACAATTGTTTCAATCTTTGCAAGTGATTCTTTTGGAGAGTTAGCTAAGCGGATAAATGTAGTTTGGTATATGAATATTGATCTACAAGTTTTTGTTGAACATGTTACTGGACTTGAGACAAATAATTAGTAGCTAAATCAGCTTAGTTATTATTTTAGTCAGCATAATCTCGCTATATCGTCGAGGATAAAGGTGCCGCTGGGTTCTTCGCCAGTAGGTATCTTTACAAGTTCCATTTATTTTAAATTGCTTATGATATTAATCTGTCTACAGTTTGAGAAAAATAATTAAAGTCTGTAATTAAGGCCTTTTCCGCACTCGTTTGAATCTCAGGTCTCCTTTACCGCATTAAATTTAATATGGAACTCTTTAATTATTCAAATTTGGTCTTATTTAAGTTGCAAAGTCAGAAAAATAAAATTACTGGTTTCCATTCTATTTATTCAAGTTACCCATAAAAAGGAATATTCTGACATGGTAGTATCGTGTGATGGTGCAAAAAGTGGCTTTGATTCACTATACCTTAAAACAATCGTATGTAAGCCACGTTAGAAATAAATTAGTGCTTTCGACCTGTATTGGATCACTCATCGTATGCTATACATTTCCCAACCAAGGTACAGTAGTATGGTTATCCGAATAAAACTAAAAAATATGAGCGATTCCTGTTCTACATTATGTTCTTCGTGTACAATCTAAATGAACTTATATTTCTATTACATTATCAAACTTGAATTTTGGAGCAATGTCTGTACTTTTTTTATACATGACAAATAAAATATATTGGATAAATTTACAGGGCTTTCCTGTGGTTTAAATAAATTTGAAAAAAAAACTTAATATTTAAAATTCTCAAAAATACTCTTTTGATCTTCAATTTTTTTTACAAAAACTCTTTTTCTTATACTTCATTGAAAAATAACAGTGCGTATGGTATAGCATGTGATTGAATGTCATTAATATTATGATCCAATTCAACTCTTAAATTTGATATGAATTAATTAAATCTAACTTAAACAAATAATTTATTGTAATTTTTAATTATTGGTTTAATTGATTTGCATTAAATTTAAGAGCTGAATTAAATTACCGTATTAGCAATATTTGGTTAGTTCATGTGTGATATTCATGTCAATTGTGTTTTCTTGTTAACAAAAGTCTAAGAGAATGAATATTTCTGGAAAATAAAAAATCATAAGGATTCTTTTGGAATTTAAATATTAGAAATCTTTTTCAAAGTTAGAGCTTTATCTACCATAAGAGAGTCAGGTGTCTTTTATCCAAATATATTTATAGACAATTCTTCACCTTTATATCTAGTAAAATTTAAATTGTGATGAATAAGAAGATATCTATTTTTATGATTTTTAATATTTTATTGATAGTTCATTATTTCCTTTGTTATAGCCAAAATCATTGTATAATACTTATGCAATTTTAAGATAAAAATTTTAAAATGTTATCATTATCTATTTATTTGTATTTGTAAATAGTCAAGGTAAAAATTCCATCATGGATAATTATAAATATTATTCAAATTTATAATTTTTAACAATACATTAAACTTTAAAAGTAGTTATTAAATACTTAATTTTTAATTGATGTAAAATATAACTAGCCTTTAACACTAGTGTGAAAGTGAAATTAGTCATATTAATATAATTAACTACTCTTCTAAACAAAAGTTAATGTCATGTTATATTTGATAAAAATTAAATTCTATTGGATCACTTTTCAAAAGCAATTTAACTCCACTACAAGTGACTAGGAAGTTTACTGTTGTCTGGAAAGGTTTACTGTTTCTCTTTAAGTCCATTGTTCCTTCAGTTGGTTATGGAGACCATAATAAATTGTTCTTGTCTGAATCCTTTCCTTCTATATCATTACACGTCGTTTATTCGACTCTAACTTGCTACTTCTAATTCCTTATTCTTTCTTCCTATCTCCTACGTAGTCTCTCTCGACCTTCTGAACTACTGAACTTCACTTAAGGGTATTTTAGTCTTTAAACACCTTAATAAGTTTCCTACTTTGATCTCTTTGCTTTCTAGGTGACAAACTTTACCTGTCAAAAGACCTTTCTTTAGCCTTTAAGGGAAATGGTTGTCAGAGGGGTAGAGATATTTTTGGAGAGGAATGATACATTGACCTTTTTGCCTTTACCATTTTTAAAGAGCAAGGATAGTGAAACCCAAGGCAAACCAACCCTAGAGAACCAAGATACTGAGAGATCCTAACCGACCTTAATGAACGTGAATTGGAGAAGAGTCATTGAATAATCATCAGAAAATATATTGCAATACTGTCTACACTAAAGGTAGGAACATAGTAGCACTAGATATTATTGAGAGGAATGAAAACTTGAAACACTACAGTGGTTGGTTTT
>JAOTAX010000001.1:21173019-21201612 GCA_025629825.1 Erythroxylum guanchezii
ACAGCTTCTCGAAAAAGCTGAAATTTGGGCTTTTCTGAAAAGCTCCAAATTTTAGCTTTTGAAAAAGCTGTATTTTAACTTTTTCAAAAGCTATTTCTACTTAAAAAGTGCTTTTGAAGTTTGCAGCCAAACACCTATTTTTTCCTGAAAACAGCTTTTGCGGTGGAAAAAAGTGTTTTTGAAGTCTCCAAAAGCTGAACCAAACAGGCACTTAAGCATAGTAGCTGAAAATGTGGCCAAACAAGTGAAGAATGTGCAAGAGGAGGTTCAAGAGACAATTGAAAGGACTAATGCCAAATATAAAGAACAAACAGACAAACACAGGAAGTCTAAAACTTTCCAAGAAGGTGACAAAGTGATGATTTTCTTAAGGAAAAAAAGATTTCCTGTTGGAACCTACAACAAATTGAAGTCGAAGAATTATGGTCCTTATGAGATACTACATAAAATCAAAGACAATGCTTATGTTATCAATTTGCTTGAGGAGATGAGAATTTCAAAGACTTTTAACGTTGCTGGTATCTATGATTTCATGGAGAAGAAGAGCTCTATCCTAATGACAATTTGAGGTCGAGTTCTTTTCAAGTGGAGGGGACTAATAAAGGATTGAACCCATAAGGATTTGTTATGTTGTCATATACCCATTAGGATAAGGATTTGTTATGTTGTCGGATATCCATTATGATTTGTTTTTGTTTTATTTTATTTTAAGTTTCCTAGTTAGGAAGGTTATCTTATCCAGCAAGAAAAGAAATAAGTTAGCTTTAGAAAAGAATTTCAATCAATCCTTTTCACACTAGAATTAGGACTCTTATATACCACATTAGGGATATAAAAGGGAGGGCTAACAAATGTTTGGGGGACTCGAAAACATTATTCTAATAAAGCTTCTGCATGAAATTTTCCTGAGAGAGGGTGTCTTTATCTTGTTGATTAAATCCTAAGTTTTATGCTTGGATTTGGTTCCGAGAGTAGCCTAAAATCTCTACCTAACTAGTTCTGTTGTGTTAGACACGACAATGAATGTTAGAAAAAAGCTTAGTGGGTTCATAGGCTTGGGGTGTATAAGAATTTCTGGTGTGTTTATAGAGAAATTTCCTTTTTATTGAAAAACGTTGGAAATAACTGCTTCATGTAAGATAAACTAGGGTGGCCTAACCTATAGTGCCAAAGTGCAATATCTTCATTAGAAGATAAAATAGCATGAGCTTTATTCCTTCTTAAGTTGCTAGTGTAATATAATCCATCAAACTCCTTAGCACTGCCAATCCTCTTCCCCGACTCCAAATCCTAGAAAACACAACCATCAACACCAAAATTAGCTGTGCAATTATGTTCTTTGGTAATCCTTTTCACAAATAGCAGATTACAATCCAAGCCAGGCACGTAAAGTACACCACTTAAGATCAATTTATTAGCAATTATAATAGTCCCAAGCCCCTCAACTTTTAGAACCTGTCCATTAGCTACCTTGACAGTCCTATGAACAGGACATGGCTGTACATCAATAAGCAATAACTTATCACGTCATATGATCATTAGGCCCTGAATCAACAATCAAGAGACCACAATTTGGGGTTTGAATCCCTAAAGCAGTACCAGTATTACTTGTTTGGACTATGTTACTTGTGGATACAACCTTTTTAGCCTTCAAATCATACTTACTAAAAATTTTCCTTAGCAATTCAACTTCTTCTTTGCTCACTGGTGTGTTATCTCCCTCGGTCTTGTCACCACCAGTAGCTATGTAGCTTTGGTTCTCAACCTTTGATCTGTTTTTCTGATTTGGAGGTTTCCCATAAATCTTCCACCATGTGTCCTTGGTATGTCCACCTTTTTGACTATGGTCGCACCAAGGGTTACCCTGTTTTCTCTTACATTCTGGCCCATTTATTCCTTTGACAACCATGACGGAAGATTTAGAGGGATTTGTATTTCTTGGAGTGCCTTGCATCAACAGTTTCAACTCTCTTCACATTTCACCAAATTGACTGCCTCCATAATGGTTGGTATTGGTTGGGTTGCCATGATTCTTCCACGAACCTCCTCGTAAATAGAGTTTAGTCCAAAAGAAATTAACACTCGTTCTCTTTCCACAATTTTCTTGTAGCATGCCATATCTTCATTGCAAGCCCATTGGTGTGGGTCATAGAGGTCCAGTTGTTGCCACAATTTTACCAACAATAACCAGTGACTGATTTCTCAACTTGCTTAGTTTCCCTCAGAATTCCTTTGATCTAAAATAGAGTAGTGGTATTTTCTATATTGGCATACGCCATTTTGGCATTCTCCCATCTCTCTTTTGCAAAGGTTGCAAGGACAAACTGCTGACCAACTTCGAGAGTCATGGAATTAACCAACCAGCTCATTACCTGGTTGTTTTCCATCATCCACGCCTCATATTTTGAGTCAGAGCAGCTGATGGCTCTGCTGTGAGTTATTTCTCCTTCCCTCTCCCTCTTACGAGCATGCTGTGGGACCTCCCATTCAATCTATGGTTGGTTACCACCAACAGCTGCGAGTCAATTTTGTTATGAGAAGAGGACGAGTTTCCTGTGCTGATAATGGTGTTCAGCGTTTCTGGGATTGATCCTAGTGGAGTGTTGCCTGACGAGCCAATGGAAGAATTTTCCCCTGACTCGACATACCCCGCTCCTATCGTCCCGAATGAAACCATCCGCCTCTGCATTTCAAAGCTCTGATACCTTAAAACGAATTGGAGGATAATTTATGTATGTTATTTCTCATAAATGACAGAAATACATATAGGGAGGATAAGCAATTGTTCTGCTATTCAATCCGTTAATTATTGCCTAGAAAGAAGTAAATAAGATCTCATGAAAATAGGGACCAGAAATGGAAAAGATAAAACGATATTGTAGGAAATAAACTATTGATCAAATAAGGAAACAAATTAAGTAATAAAACTGAAAATATTCTTCAAACAACTAATTAAAGCAAACATTAGCCTTGTATTTTTAAACTGACTTAAAATTCAACTCCTATTTGCTAGGGAAGAAACAAGACAAGAAACTGAATAAGTAGATCCAAGAAGTGAAATAATGAGAATATCTGAATCAGATAGATTGTCTTTGGCTATCAGAATCCTGGAAATCTTGATGTTCAGATTATCCACAACTGGTCTTTTATTGTTAGTAATATGGAGTTTGGTTAAACAGCTGTCATGAGCTCCTGACAGGAAATAACTTGAAGATTGATCCATTTGTTGCTAGCTGAAGGTTGATATGAAATAATGGCTAACAGTACTTGCATATTTATATTTGATCCTGTCAACCAAACCTCTAGCTGACATTGAATATTAAACATATATTGTTAGACACTGCTTGTAATGTCTTATTAAATTGTTTTGTAGTTTCACCAGTATTGCAATTTATTAGTATCATCAAGTATTTTCCAGATTGGATTACAACTACTTGAATTCTTGTTTTGCTGTATTGGTTGTCACAGCTGGCATTGTGCTTTTCCTCCTAGTTGAGAAGGTGGTCAGGTATGTTGAAAATAACTCCTCTGAGACTAATGCGTGGAGTCATGGTCATCACCTCCATCTTCACAAGAGCAGCAGGAAATTGAAGGATGCTTATGAAGTTCACGAAAAGAGTCAACCACACTCTTCAAAGGAATGTGGAGCAAAAGGTTCAGAAGACGTATCTGACAACTCTTTGAATGGTGTTAATATGACACAAGATGCATCTCTTTTATGTAAGGTAAGATAGGGAGATACTATATTTTAATTTTAACTTTTTGGCAGTCAAAGTTCCCTATGATATCAAGCATCATTCTTAGGTTTGGAATGGTGCAAAATAATCTGAAATTTGAACTTTAGTCAGTCGAAATTGTAGAATATCAGGAAATGTGCTACAGAAAAAGGTTTGACCTAACAATAAGTGTAGGTGGCTTCTGTGCATATGCAATATCTTGGTGTGCTATTAGAAGCTCTCTGGTACTAATGATTACTAAATTTGAGAATATACGGTGTTGACATGTTACATTCTAATTATTATGTATAGTAAGGAAGCCTGAATAACTGTTTCTCTTTGTTTATCCTCTGTGCTCTGCAAAAGGAGCCCTAAAACAAACGTAATTTTCACCCCGAAATGAACGTGACCAATTGACTTGCTTCGATTTTCAGAGAAACACTATGTTTGACAGCACGGATGATGAAACAGATAGAGATGCTTCAAGAAACTCTGGTGATAGTATCAAATCCTTAAACAAGAAAGATACTGATTTTCACCCATCAAGCCTTGTGTTTGGTTATCTTAATCTCTTCTCTGATGGCGTTGTAAGTATGGGTTCCTTTTTCCTTGTGTTGCCTTATTCTCCTATTCATAAAGCATGCCGCAGTACTTGTGTCAAATTAAAAGTTTCTTAATTTGTTCAACCTAAAGAACTGCATACAGTTTCTATATGCAAGTTATGTTGATATGACAGCACAATTTCACTGATGGAATGGCTTTGGGAAGTGCATTTCTGATTTATGGATCTGTTGGTGGATGGTCTAGAACTCTGTTTTTGCTTGCTCACGAGCTTCCTCAAGAGGTTTGATTGCTCCCTTTTGTTCATTGATGTTAACAAATTTCATTAGTTTGGTGGCATCTTTATGTTGTTGATGTAGGACAAGGACAGCTATTTCAAAATTAAATAAGAACGCTATCTCTATAGGTTGTGAAAAAAGTAAGTAAATAGATTTCTTTATTAATTTTATTGAAGAAAAAACCTAGAAACTTTTGTTACATAAAGATAGTAGTTTCACTATAGCAACTCCTGAAATCACATCTAGGACTTGTAAAGAAATAGGCATTATGCTTAATTTCTAGGAATCACTCTTAAAATGAGAAAGCATCACACTTTCACACGAAAATTCATAACCTGAAAAGTATTACTCCCATATCATTGAAACATCTGATCTTACATATGAATTTTGTCCTCTTGGTCTTAATCCTACCTAAATAAGAACTCTTTAACTTAAAGTACTCGAATAGAAATTGGATAGGCTCTAATAAGGATTCTTATTATTTCCTAATAAACTTAGATCATAGCCTAACAAAGATAAACTAAAATAAAAATACTTCAATTCTGTTTTTAATTAAGGAAAATTATTAAGTAAAAACATAGCTAAACTAACTTCTGTTTTGCATTATTCTCCCCAACTTGTCGAGAGTCAACCTATGATTAAAAGTTGTTATCCATTGTCTCTAGCATGTGTTTTCCTTCACTATAACTTGTCTAATGTCCTTGTCCTTCATTATCTTCAGCCCTATTGCTAGAATTTTTCCTCCTCTACACTTCAGATTGCTGGCCCACTAGGTTCTCTGCATTAGGATTTGTCCTTCTTAAAAACATTTGTTAAGGCTGTTCAAATTCTCCAGAATTTGCAAATTTTGATTCATCTTGCTTTTGGTCACTGAACAGTCCTTTATACATCACTCTATGATGTGTTGACATTGCCAAACACAAAATTTGATACGAAATTAGTTTAGGAGGTATAGAAGATATATCTAGTAGGTAAAAAATGATTGAAATTGGACAATTTGGGCTGCTGGATTTCTGTTAGGTTTGCTGAAATTTGAATTTCAAGTTTGAAATTGGAGTACAGAATGCTGAATTCTAGGCTGAAAATTCTCTCTTCTTCCTTCATAATTGATATATATATTTGTATGAAATATTTGGTCACTTGATCCCAATCCTACCTGAACAAGGACTCTTAACTTAAAATACTCCTCAAAAGATTAAATCTTAATCTAATAATAATTATTCTTATTATCCTTCTTGGAAAAAAAGGCAAATTCATGGTCAAGTTTTACTGTTAAGTGCACTTTGTTCCCATGAATTTTATTTTTGTTAAATTGACTTCAGATTGTTAATTAGACCTACAATTCATCAGTATATCGAGGAAGAATAAGGTCAATTTGAATTTTGATTGACAACAATGCAAAAATTTGAGGTCAGTTTGGCAAAAAAGAAATTTAAGGGACCAAAATTTTCTTAAGGTCAAAGTTCGAGGACAAATTTATACTTCTTTCCTTCTTTAATAGAGTTGAATCCTAGTTCAACAAGAACAATCTAACCAGTATCAATACTTCAATGCCTTTTCCAGTTAAGAAAAATTTGTAACGAAAAGAGTAACTAAAATAATTTTTGTTCTGCATCAATTGTACTATTGATAGTTGTATTATTTATTGTGCTTGTTACTATCTAGTTATCCTCTGGATGAAGTCATCTCTTGTCCCGCGATTCTTATATTTTAACCAGTTAGGTCAGGAATCAAATTGATATTTGTTTAAGGTGGGGAAGGTATTGGGGGCAGAGAGGGAGGGAGGGAGAGAGAGGTGGCAAGGGTGGCCAGGAGAGAGTTGCTTAGTGAATCCAGTTAGAGCTTACATAATTTAGTCCCTCATCGAATCAGTTAATAACTGTTTCTAATTGGATTTGCCAAATAACATTTTTGTTGCCGCCTGCAGAGTTTTCTAGTGTTTCATATTATACTTCCTCCAGGAACTTACGCTGTTTCATATAATTCTTTGCAGGTGGGAGACTTTGGTATCCTGGTAAGGTCAGGTTTTAGTGTTTCTGAAGCCCTTATTTTCAACTTCCTATCTGCGTTGGTGGCACTAGCAGGAACTGCATTGGTGAGTCATTATTTTAGTAGTTTCCGTTAATTCTACCACTATGAATGGTGATCTTTAGCATGGAAGGAAAGGAATTTTAAAGGTGCTACTCTTTTAGGCTTTGCTCTGGGGACAAGATCCAGGACAATCAGCTCTAATCGAGGTGAATTTGCAATGACGAAAGTTGCATTTTAGCCTTACTTGCATATCTATACTTTCATGTTAAATATGAAATAAATCCTCATTTTTTGCAGGGCTTCACTGCCGGTGGATTTATTTACATTGCTGTTGCTGGAGTTCTTGCAGAAATGAACAGCAGCAACTCAACTTTAAGAAATACGGTTGTTCATGTAACCTCTTTGGTATTGGGCATGTCTGTTGCACTCTGTATTTCTCTTGCAGAATGAAAGTGCATTACAAAGCTTTCGAACAGGCCTCAATTTTACAACAGAGCTAGCACCTTATCTTTGTCCGTTATTGAAAATTTTTTTCCCGATCCTTGTGGCCATTAGATTAAGGTAGTGTGCATGGCTCTTGCACCATTTCCAATGTGTAATGAATATTTTCCATGAGCAAAACACCTGTGGAGCCCATCTCCAAACGTTAATGGTGAACCTGATCATTTCGAATCAAGTAAAATGATTCTGGAACTTTTAAGATCAGCACATTTGTGATAATTCAATATGCTGCCGTTCTCATATTTGAGCCAAAAAAAAGGACATTTGTGATTGTCAAATAACAAAATTTTAAGTGTCTTTATTTTTTGAATCATATGTAAACGTATGGATTGTATGCTAAGTTTTGTATCAAATATAGCCCGACATTTGCTTTTATTACTGACGACCATGATGTGTGTTGATTAGATGATTAATTAAATTTGAGTCGCATTGATTACTAATTAAAATTTAAGAAACATAGATTTAACAAAAAGTAAAGAAAAAACTCTATAGATTTAACAAAAAGAAAAGAAAAAAACTCTACAATGCACTAGATGATTTATTAGTTCATTAGACGATTTTGAAGTGAAAAAAGTCTCCCTTTTGGAGAACAAAAGGGGAGAGGAAGTTCGGATCTTTGGGGCTTTCTTGCTTTCAATATTAGGTTTATTACTTTTATTGGTTAGAAGACAAAAAAAAAAAAAAAAGGTTGTTAGGGTTATAGCTTTGGTTCTAATTGGGACCATAGAGATGTGTATCCAAAGCAAAATATTACTAAAGATCACTTTATAACTTAGTGAATACAAGTGTTGATCCCATGAGGGCGACAATTAAGTACTATCTTTTATATTATCTAATCTAACAAGGACTTAAAAGAAAAGTTTAATGAAACTAAAGTTACTGATATAAGATAACAAACCAAAGCAATGAACAAGAATGGAACAACAAATGATAATTAAGATCTAGATTTAGAATCCTCCTAGAACTTTTCTGTATTTGAGTTTATTTTGTTTCAGTGATTAACCTTCGTTTCTTAGGCCAAAAGAAATTTTAAAGTTATAATCATATTCTCTCTCGAGACATAAAATCCCTACAATCCTTATCTTTAAGTTGATTGAATGGAATCTCTTTCTAATAAAAACTCTCAAGAATGAATTAACATGTTTTTTTGAATTCCTGTTATAAATTTGACTTTAACTTAGAGGATTTATATCCCTATCTCTAAGATTTTATCTAACTCTTATTATTCATAACACAATCTATTCATGTATATTATTTCTCAATCCCTATATATGGAATCTAAAATTGGATTTAAACTCTAGAATATTTCAATTTAAATACAAGAAGTAATCATAAATAATTTGTAATAAAACTTATATCTTTAATTAAATCAAAGAATCAATCCAAATCAATAGTTTTAGTGTTTATCCCATTTAGATCTATCCCAATTTAGTTCATACTAAGGTAAAAGAAATGAATACCAATCAAGAAAGAACACAAAGGAAAATAACTAATTCTTAAGTTTCTTGAAATCTTGATATTTTTTAGTTGAATCTTAATGGAATCCCCTTCTTTTTCTCTAATTTTGTTCCCTTCTTATCCCAAGATTCTCTCATTTGAATCCTTATGATTGCTTCCTTGTTCTCTATCCCTATCTCTATCCTTTACAAGCATAAGCCTTAGAATTTTTCGTAAAAATTACCGTAACACAAGATAAAAAAGAGTTTGTATTTTTTTGTGGAAATGAATGAAATTATATTAACTCTAGCAAAAGCTATTTCTATATTATAATGAGTTCTAGTTTACATCTTGATTCTTTGGACTAGACTATACAAGATAGAAGTTAGAGGCATCTTTGATTAAAGGTTCCATTTGATATTCATTCCAGAAGAAAGTTTGTTTTGTACATTTTTTGTCATCATCATAGTAGCTCTGATCTAGTTGAGGATGTTTTCAACTAGTTGATGCTTTCCAACTTCAACTCCTTAGTACAACCTTGTTGTTTCTTTCTTTCCAAAGAGAGTAGATTTTAGTGGTGAAGGCAGTCTTGAATAGTACTCCATTATGATTTTGTTGATTGACAAGCTTGATGAACCAATCTAAAGTCCTAGTCCATTCGTAGGTTTGACAAAATTCTACTAGCATATGCAATATTATACTCCATATAGATTCGGAGTACCTGCAGAGAAAATATAAATGGTTTATGTCTTCTAAACTTCTTTGCACAAGGCACAGGTGGGATCATAAGTGCCAAACTATCTATTTTTTGTTTTGATTCTGTTTTTATCACAAGCTAAGTAATTAAGGAGGCTTTGGGGTTAAGGGATTATTTACAAAGAAGTTCAAACCATAAGGCATATCCAGTGTTATTATTGAAGATCTTAAGGCAAGATTCATTTGTGAAGACCGCTTTGGAATTAGGATTCTTGATAATTTTATCTTCCCTTTGCTAGTAAGGGAGCTAAGGTAAGTATGCTGCTAAAGAGGAGAACCCTTTGAAGTTTCTAGACCAGTGTCCATTTTGAATGAGTAAGGAGACTTTGGCATCAATAGGAATTATGTTTCTCAAGTATAGGATTTCATTTCTTAGTGATAGAGGGCTAAATTCTTTAGATCAATTGTCACACCAAAACCATGTGCTTACCCCGTTTTTCAGCTTATGTTTGATCCAAAGAAATACCATATTTCTCAAGTTCAGTAGATGAGTTAATGTCCAAGAAACTTCCCTGGTGTTTGACATCAACCAAAAGTTTTGATTCTTGAGGTAGACTTCATGTTTCCATTTAGTCCATAGGGCTCGCTGATATGTATATAGTCTCTAAATCTTCTTACTTAGTAGAAACTTTTGCATAAGTGGTATGGGAATGATCCCGAAGCCCCTTTGTTTTTTTGGAATGGTTAGTTCACCCCATTTAACATTTGATCAATTAAAATTTTCAGTTTTCCCAAACTATAGAAAAGCTTTTATAATTCTATCAATGTCTCTTTTTTTTGGTAATTCAGTAAATTTATAAATAAATAAAATTATGTACAACGAGAGATTACCAAGGTTGGCAATCTCTTACCCGAACCGAGGAGAACTTACAAACAGCATGAGGAACCCAAAAACTATCCCCACTCACCATACAAACACAATAACAAGACTAAAACATGTTCAGCAACCAAAATAACCATATCAATAACTATATTACTAGCAATACAATTATGTCTAAATAAAAGTCTCAAGCACCAGAAAATACTCAAGAAATTCTATTACTCCATCGTAGTCGGTTAAGAGTGGCTCTTCTGTAGGGGGATGTGCCAAAGGGGGTGAACCTTGTAGCTTGGGACACCATTCGCCTCTTCAATGCTATTATAGGTTCTGCCAGTACTGCATCTTATGCCTTTCTTGCTACCAGGATTGTGAGTGACCTCTCATTTTGCTAAATCTGTAGTGTTATGCCTTGCATCTATGCTCTGATCAAATAAGATTGTAGATGAGTGCTACAAAATTTACTTTCCGAAATCGTTTGTCATACCTGGAAGATAAATAACATAAGAAACAAGAAACCAAACCAGTGACCTCTATTTACCTTCTCTCAGTGTTTGAGCTGAGCTGTTCCATTACTTGGAAGATTACTTTATTATTAATGTTCCCCCACTTCCAAGGCTGCATTTTTTAAGGTTCTAAGGTTTTTCTCGAACCATAAGTTGTACACAATAATAGCAAGAAGAATGAGAAAAATGTTAAGGTTAATGTTTCTAGGGCCTTGAGATTGGTTGAACCAAAGTAGAATAGATTGGAGGCTAAGTAAGTTTGGAATGTTTGACTGTGTAGCCACACAGATTTGGAGAAGGAACATTCAAAGAAGAGGTGGTTGGAAGACTCATTATCTAAGTGACATAGAGAGCAATAATTAGGGATATAGGTATATAGGAGTTGATTCCTTGTCTGTAGCTTATTAAGGAAAGCTAGCCACAAGATAAAGGCATACCTTGGGTTGAACCCTTTGTACCACACTAATTTGTGCCAAGGTACCTTCGGAAGAGGTGGTCTCATCAAGGTGTGTGCTGAAGTATTTGTGTAAATTCTCGGGGGGCTTGCAGTCCATTCTAGTCTATTCGATTGAGACCAATCTGGTTGGTATGTTAAAGGCTCGAGTGTATGAATGGTCTTAATTGTGGCACCTTACCAGCACCACATGTTGTCTCTGATAATATCAGTTACTTTTGCATTCATTGGAAGTTCTGACCCATTGATAGCTCTAGGTGTTGAGAAATCCTTGAGGATACCTCTTAGGTGCCAAGGATCCTGTCATAAGAGAGTAGAAAACCCATCCTATTTTAAATCTGAGATGATTCCCAATAATATTTCTAACCTGAATAAGTTTCCTCCAGCTCCAAGAACTATTATTATTCGGTTTAACACTCTAGAAAGATGACCTTCCAAAAATAATAGAGTGAACCCACTTTACCCACAAAGCTTCCTTATCATTGAACAGAAACTAAATCCTTTTACCTAATAAGACATTGTTCCATATAATCAAATGTTTAATCCCTAGACCACCCTCTGTTTTAGGTCTACAAAGATCATTCCACTTAACTTTTGAATGAGTGTTAGACTCAACCTTATTGGACCACAAGAAATTCCTAAATTTAAACTCAATTTCTTTAATGACAGAGATAGGAAGCAAGAAATGGCTAGCCTAGTATACCTGAAAAGTGGACAAGATAGAAATTACCAATTGAATTCTACCAGCGTAGGATAAGGCTTTGTGAGTCCACTTATGAACTCTGGCATCAATTTTTTCCAACAGCGGGATACAATCTCTCCTAGTCAATCTGCCTGTTAAAAGAGGGAAACTTAGATATCTAATAGGAAGATTAACACTTTGAAGCCCCAAAGTGGTTTCCAATTTAAAGGCCAAATGATCCACATCAGGAGATAAAAAGAATCGACTTTTGCTATGATTCATATCCAACCCAGAGAAATTGGAGAAAGTTCGCAAGTAGGTAAGCAAGGTATTCACTAAAATAAGGTCAGCATGACAGAACAATAATAGATCATTAGCAAACAAAAGATGGGACAGTTTAAGAGTTTTGCATCTCCAATGGAATTGAAAATTAGGATTTGCTACTATTGTATCCTTTAGAGTCCTAAAAAGCACTTCCATACAGATGATAAACAGGTCAGAGAGAGAGGGTCTCCCTATCTTAAACCTGATTTCCCACAGAAAAATTTAGTGGGTGACCCATTGATCAAGATAGAATAGGAAGGCGAGGTTACACACTCTTCAATCCACTTAATAAACATAAGTGGTAACCCTATAGCTAGCAACACTTTGAGGAGGAAGTCCTATTGAATAGAATCATAAGCTTTGTCCAAATCGACTTTGAAAGCACATCTCCTATGCTTATTAGAAAGATGGTAGTTCTTAAAGATCTCTTAAGCTAAAAGGATGTTATCCCCTATACGACAATTCTTGAAGAAAGCACTCTGGTTTGGGCTGATAAAGAGGGGTAGAATTTCTCTAATTCTGTTGGATATGATTTTTGTGATCACCTTATAAATTATGTTACAACAAGAGATAGGTCTATAATCCAACACAGTGGATGGCTGATTTGTCTTTGGGATAAGGGAGATAAAAGTTGAATTAAGCTCTTTGAGGAGCCTCCCGTGTTTGAAAAAGTCATAGATTGCCCTAGTGATATCATTCCCAATAATATGCCAAGTGTGTTTAAAGAAAAAGCCATTAAAGCCATATGGGCCGAGGGCCTTATTCTGGTTGAAAGAAAATAAGACTTCCTTAATCTCCTGCAAAGTAACTTCAGCTACAAGGCTAAGTCTAAGGTGCTCAGGGATCTGGTGGGGAAAACGAGTTGACACATACTCACTTGAAGAAGCTAGATCATTCTTTGTACCAACAGATTCTTGAAAGAAATTCAGAAAATGTTTCTGAATTTCTTCTAGGTCAGAAATCCTATGGCCATTGCTTCCCAACAAGGAGTGGATATTGTTTCTGTTCCTATTCGCGAAGACAGAGTTATGGAAGAATTTGGTGTTCCTACCGCCCTCTCTAAGCCACTTGATACGAGAAGATTATTTGTAAAAAGATTCGTGGTCATTTAAAGCCTGAAACAAATTGTTCATAGCCTCATGTTCTGTAACTACTAAATGAGGCCTATTAGGCACGACTCTCATTTGATCTTGGATGTTATTGAGGGTAGCTTGACAAGTCTCAACTCAGACATTAATGTCGCCAATCTGATTTGAGTTGAGGGATTTTAGAGCATATTTTACTCGTTTGAGCTTAGACACAGCACAAAACATAGGGGTCCCTCGGATCTGTGAGTTCTAAGCCTCTTCCACTATCTGGAGAAAATTTGTCTGCGAGACGAGGAAATTTGAATACCTAAAAGGAGAGGGTCTCTTCTTTTGAACAGGTAAGGACCTTATCAGGACAGGGAGTGATCTGAAATATTAGGATCAAGGATTTCACTAAAGGTTCTAGGAAACCGAGATCTCCACTTCGAGTTGATAAGTGCTCTATCTAATTTCCTTGCTATGTGGAATTCGCCATATTACTTATTAGACCAAGTAAAATTTGGACCACTAGAGTTTAGGTCAAACACTCCACGCTCCTCAACACACTTCCTAAAGTCTCTCATCCCACTAAGGGCCACAGAGCTAAGCGGTTCAGCTTCATGCGCAAACAAAATGGCATTAAAGTCCCCAACTATAAGCCATGGTTGATTTCCAACAAAGGGTTTAGTATTGGAGAGGGTTGACCAAAGGGTTTTCCTATGATTTGCATTATTCACCCCATAAATACAAGAAACAAAGAAACCAGAAGCACAATTTATAGGGGTCACTTCCAAAAGGATCATCTGATTAGTAGTAATAAGAGGGGCACACAAGAATTTATCAGGGTTCCAAGCTACCACTAATCTAGCATAAGAAGCTTGATCTAGATTACTACAAAAATTTCATTTAGGAAACAAATAAGAGCAAATATTGTTCAAAAGAAACTGAGATTTGATCCGAGACTCTATCAAACACACAAAGGACACCAACATCATTCTAAGATAAGACCTAATAACTAACTGCTTTTTTTTTTTTATTTTATTGTTGAGACCTCTTATGTTCCAAACACCTAAATCCATAAGACTAAATACAAGACAAGACCTACAGCTATCGTTTTCTTCTAGGTTTTCTGCTTTTCCGAATTGTAAAAGTCCCCTCTACCCCTTCCAATAAACCTTGATTTTGAGAATCATTTGAATTATTATTGGGAAGCACATCAAATTTAGGAGAGGCACTAGAATTACCTACTTTGCTTACACCAAGACAGTCGGCAACTTCGAGGTTTCCTTTAGGATCAACCTGAGTGTGTTGCATGTCTTTGTCTTTGTCTTTGCTCTTCTCTGTTAGGTTTTCAGCAAAGTTGTTCTCCTGAGGACTCACTTGTTCTGTCCCTAAGGTTTTCTCCTGATCTCCCTTCTTCTGCTGAGTGTTACATATAGAAATGGAACAAATCTCTTTGTCCAATTCTTGTTGGGTCCCAGTCTCAAACATACGACTAGTAGGTTTCCAAGCTCTCTTCTGTGGAACCTTATCAGGTTTCCATTCATATTCAATTTCAATCTCCCCATATGTCACTTCTCCCTCTTCATTATAGGTAGCCAATTGAAAGGACGAAGGCCAGCTCCTCTCCAATTTTAATTCAACAAACATTCGAGCATAAAGGATCCTAGACATTCTGGCTGTATAGGGGTCCATGAGCAGAGGTTTTCCAACTGCACTAGCAATTCTACTCAATCCCTTGTTATTCCAATATTCGTAGGGGATATTATGAAACCTTATCCAGATTGGGGCATACTTAATATCCTCCTGCTCTCCCGCATTCAAACTCCATTTGCGTAAGAACAATGGCTTCTCTTGGATACACTGAGGGCCCTTCTCTAGCACAACATTCATACCACATTCAGAGTCAAACTTAAATAAAAACTTGTTCGAGCTAGTCACCAAAATTTCAGACAAACCATATGCTAACCAAGATTTTGACTATGCATAATACCATGCATCTACCAAGCAACAATTTCAGTGAATTTTCTTCCTTGTTGTAGGAAGAAAGACAATTTGAAAACAATTTTCAAATGTCATTAAAAGAATTTTTACTAATGGTGGAGAACTAATATAAATGGACTCAATGGAGTAGACATTAATTCCTTACTCTATATTTAATTGTAATATTTTACAATAAAAGGATTGAATTATATTAAAAAATTATGTATGAAAAAGTTAGACAAAACCACTTTGGCATTCCTAATATTTGAGTGGCTATGGTATATTTCCAGACATCAATCTAGATCTATAGATATAAATTGTTTAATTAGAGAAATTAAAGATAAATTAAAGAAATTTAATTTCTATTATCCTAAATGCAGTTTAGGGTTATAATTTGTATCACTTCCAATATATCTACGAATCAAACAGGCCACACATATGGAGCTGTTAAATAGAGAAAAATGTGATTTGATAGTAATGTTTGAAAAAATTAAGGTTAAATATATAACATTGTATAAATAAGGATCAATATTATATATTAGATTTTATTTCAATCTAATTGGTATTTAACTATAATGAATTTAAATTAAAATTTAATTAAATTATCAAAAAGTTCGAACCTTACTATTGCGTAGGCTTTTAAGGAGTTAGAACTCCATACTTACTCCTCTCCAAACTATACATAGAATTCTATTAATATTTTTGTTTGGATAGATGCTTGTGTGACTATAAGGGTTAGGATAAACCTATTTCAAAATTAATTCAAGGGGAGGAACCAGGGTTCATAATAAGGTACAATTTATTTTTCATGTTTTATTATGTTTATTTAAGCAAGTTTTAGATTAAAGTGATCTTAACATTTAATAAATTAAAAAATATTTTTATTTTGTTTAACACAGGATTAGATTTTGCTCTAATTTTCTAGCACCAATACCATAAATGTAGTCTACTATTAAGTCTCTAATTGTCATTGTCTTCATGTATTGCTACTGTCAATAGGAAATTGATTAATAATATAATAAGAACATTTAATCATATCATAATCGGATTTTAGGAATTAGGATTTCCAATACTTGTAAACTCAATTCAAAAACTAGGGTTGTATCTCATTTTGTGCACAATGGAAAAAATAAAATTTTCATGATTTTTTGAAATTTAAGTTCACTTTAATATATAACTTGATTAATGTAAAAATCATATTTTATACCTTAGCATAACTTGATTTCCTTTCTTGTAGTTCCTCTTAAACCGATTTCTAAAATAGGTTTATGGTAACGATTATATTTACATAAGTTTTCAAACCTGTAATGATATTCATACTAACAAGTTTGGAGAATTCTACAAGTGACGTAAAAAGTAGTTATTCAAAAGTCTCAACTTATTTTGAGCCTACGTCTATTTGTAATAAGGCATGAACTTTTTGGTAATTTAATTTACTTTAATTATAATTGTAATTTAAATTAAATTTTAATTAATTCTATACAATTTCAAATTAGGTTTAAATAAGATCTAATATCTAATATTTTTCCTTATTTATTAAATATATTATATTTAACTTTCAAGTTTGTCATACTTTACAAGCTCAATTTGATTAAATAACCTTTCCTCCCTTCAGCCTTTTTTGCGGATGACCCATTAAATTTTTAAATATATTAGTAATAGATATAAACTATAACCTCAATTGTATTTAGAGTTAGATAAATTAAACCCATTTAATTTATTTTTAATTTTCTAATTAAATAATTTAAATCTATATATCAAGATTGATATATAACAACACAATATTACTACGCAAATATAGGAATATAAAAGTGATTTCAACTAATTTTTTTGTGCATGATCACATACTATTCAAGATTGCCTTTAACCTTAGTATATACTCAATTTGGAGAGAAAGAAATTTTAGGCTTTTCTAACAGAAAAAAACAAAAGGTGCAACATTGGACCTTCAACTCCATCAATGAAATCAGAGAGTTCTTGACCATTAAGAACCTCTACATTAATCTCAGTAGAAGTCTTGCAAATAGGTGGAGACTATCAAAAAGCTATGGCTCTTTCATAGCCACAAAATGAAACTAGGCTATATATAATAACTTGGGCCATCAGCACAAAGAACTATTTAGAATAAGAAGAAACGATAGCCACTAGAATTGAACTTTATAAAATAAGATGTTGTCAAGGTTACTCATATAATTAGATTCTGAGCATCAAAATATAGCCTTATTTATATAAAATATTTGTAGAGAATATAGCATGTAGAATGCTTTTACTTTAACTTAACCAGTTCGATAGATGGTATAAACAACTATTTCTACTTAATTATAATCCTAGAAAGGACTTCAGTACTAGTAAAGGTTGAACATATTTTGTACCTTAAAACTAGCATCTGAGCTATTTTGTTCTTTATTGTTAAGCTTGTTTTGATATTCTCTACAAAGATTTTATGTTTAATTTTTTAAAAATAATTTAATTAGACACAGATAAAGAAATTAAAATTTAATTTTTTAAATCCATTCATATTAGTTCTTTATCATTAGTAATTCAGTCTTTTACTAACATCTGAAAACTGTTTTTCAAAATTTCATCCCACTTTGCTTAAAGATTTATTAAATCAATACTAATTGAAATTACTTTGGGATGACGAATAGTATATTGATTACTCAATTATCTCTTTATAATTCATGTAATATCTAATAACTACTAATTAAAGCATAATAATCCCTATATGAGATACTTTACAAATGTCAAGTCAAAAGAACATTTATATAATCATCATAATAAACATTTTTATAAATACATAAGTAATTTTCCATATGAAATTTTCATGTTAGGTCAATTCAATGAAATTATTCTCCAACAAGAACCCATATGTTTGTTTAAATATCTTTATACTTTAGTGTATAGGATCAACTATTTCCTTTATAAGGAAGAAATATAACATGTATTATTCTTTACTTTGTATTAATGTTCAGTCTCAGTAGAGTAATGACTAAGAATAATTTAAAGATAAAACATAAATGGAAATGGAAAATTGATAATTATGATCTTATTGTAATTTTATTTATGAAGTATATTTGTTTCATGAATTTTATCATATAGGTTAATTAAATAAATAAACATATATAGCATAAAAAGGCGATATAATGCTATTGAATTCCAGACCTCTTATCATGTCTTGTGTGTGAAGTTGTTGCTTCAATGCCATCTTTAGGGTAAATGTTGCTCTATGAATGCAATCTTGATCCCAGGATCGCTTATGATAAATCATCCTTATATTAAGGTTTGAATAAAATTTGGCAAGTTGTATTTGTGAAAATACCTTGACTTTAGGTGAGTCTTTCATTGTTGGGGTGGTAGTCTAGTACATTAGACAGGATACATGTGAAACACCTCAATTAACAGCTTCAATCCCTTCCTTTAACTTTTCTTTGACCTTGGCAGTGATAAGAATCGAGTGCTTGAGGTTTTTAAAGCATAGGAGTTTGTTTATACAAAGGGCTATGATTGTCAAACTTTAAGGAAGTATTCTCTCAATTGCAAAAAAATTAGTCTCTCAACTTTAAAATTCATATAAATTATTCACTAGATGTATTACCCTACCCTAAGCAAGAAGGGTGATCTAAAATTTTAAAATAATTTTTTCTTTAAAAAGATTAGCATAACCAGTTCAGTTCAAGCGTCAATAGACAAGTTTGCAATTTAGATTGAAAGTATCAACGTAAATCAGATTGTTAGCCAAGAGAAATGCGAATACAATTTAAAATAGTGTAATCCTCTTTCACCTTTTAATTCCAATCATGTATTTACTTCCCTAGGTTATGAGCAAGTTCTACAATGACACCTTGTTTCTTACCCTAGGTGAAGTGTAACAGACAATTTCAGAAGCCACTGCAAACGAAATCAATGCACTCAAATCTCAACCTTTTCTTGTCTTCCATCAATGCCAAATTTTGGGCATAAAGCTTTTTAGAATAAATTCTCATAATCGCTGGACAATTGTAAGCTCATATAACAACTTGAAACTTTTGAGTTATTTCATTTTGAAGTCATCAAATAAGAGTCTTCAAAACTACTCGATATGATTGCCGTCCATCCCTAACAATTGATCCATCGCTAGTAGACTAACCTAATATTACTAGTTACATTTATTAAGTCTAATTTTATCAGATTTTGCATCTTAAAATATAGTTATTTCATCCCATATGCTTTGCTGGATAGTAAATATAAACCTATGACTGTAAAACTAGATTAATCTAATTTAGTTATAAGTTAAAAGACTTGTACTTCAAATTACACTTGGCATGGTGACAACCAGACCAATATGCAGAGCAGCATATGGCACAGCGCTTTCCGTCTTTAAAAGCCAGAGCGTTCCACAGTACGTAAGATTTCTTATAATGTTATCATCAAAGAGCAACCAAAATATGAGCTTGCCAAGTCCATAGTCAATTTGATTAGAGAAACAATGGTGGCTAAAGGGAAGCAGGATAGCATCAGCAAAGAACTCAAAACGATATGGATGATTTACTTGATGCATCTAAGTACGGGTTTTTAGAAGAGTAATAGTGGTTGTTTTATGTTCAGTTTGATATCCTTTAAAGGTTGTATATTAGTTGTTAAAACTTTGTCTTTCTAATACCATTTTTAAATTGTCAAAAAAAAAAAAAAAAGTACAAGCCTTCTTCCCTTTCAAGTCCCCTTAAATAAATGGCCTTTACAGTGCGACAGCTTGCTCTTCATTCCACATGAGAAAGACCTCCACCAGTTTCAGCCTTCGTCCTGCACAAGCCAGCCAATTGTATAAATAATCTTCGTCCTACCTCTCCACCCCCGACCCCCACCAACCCCACAAGTGAAAAAAAAAAATAGAAAGCTCATGGGGCCTGGAGCTGAAGAGAAATAAAAGTATTCTAAGGGAAATATCACACTGGTAGGTTGTTAAAGTAGAATAAAGTCGCAGAAAACAAAGCAAAGATCCGTTAATGCAAGAGTTGGCTTTGAAGGCAAGATGACAAGTGGAGCTGAAGAGAAATAAACAGTATTCTAAGTAAGGGAAACATCACAATTGGTAGGATGTTAAAGAATAAAGTCGCAGAGATCCGTTAATGTAAGTGTAAAGCTTTGAAGGCAAGATGACATGAATAGGCTTGTGAGAATAGATAGGTTCATTATGCGTATGAAGCCAACATTCGGGTAATTGCCTTGAAAATGTTCCTACGGAAACAAAATTGCTAATCATTACTCACCACTTCATGAGTTCTACATGGAAAATGCACGTAGCCTAAGATTGGCATCTCAAAAACAAACCTATAATTAAGCCTAGCTGACAATGAACCTAGGAAGTTCAATCATTCCTGCAGTCAGAAAATACTAAAAGAAAAATTGAACTCTTATTTAATTAGTAAATAAAAAGGAAAACCGATCTAAACATACTTGTGGTCAGAAGGATTGGGTGTTAATTCATAAACAATTGTTGCAACAACATCCCTCTTCAACTGCACAGACAAAGCGTCACTTATGGTAACAACACTTGCATTTTGAAAGGAGATCAACAACAAATATCATCCAATCTTTGACGCTAGTACCTGTGTTGCTTCACCTTTAAAGCCAATGTAGTGTATTTGACTAATGTCTCCACCAAAATTATCTGGGAAATGCAAAGTGATACTTGCGACACTTTGAAATTTTGAATATCTACCAATAGGGATTTACACAGCATCAGCAAACAGCGATTAGTTGCAAAGATACGTTTTATTAAGAACTAATATAGCAGTTTGCACTACACTATACCCAACATTTGAAACAAGTCATTGTAAACCAAAATCTATCGGGTAATGAGTAGTAACCTTGTCTGGTACTCCAATACTCCTTGTAAATTTTCAACCAAGTCCCATTCCTAGAAACAGTAGATCTAGTGTAAGAAGTCTTGAAATAATTTGAAACCAATCAATACCAATGTGAAAGAATACCTGGATAGCTTGCATGCTTTGAGCATCTGAGAAGTCAATACCATCACGATTGATAAACCTAAAATATATTTCCAAGTAACCAACATCAGTTTTTCTCTCATAGGAAATGAAAAGGAAGACCACGAATGAAAATAAATTGAAGGGAATATTCCATTCAAAAAAGTGCCCCAATAACATTTTCAATATAGTCGACCATTGTATAACAAAATTAACAGTCCGAACAAGTTTGGAAGAAGTGTAAAAAATGTAGACAAAAACTGATCTAGTTTTTCATCTGCAGCATCATAGAAAGATGTTTCAAATAAGCAGAAGACTATAGCATTGCGTATCTCATCACTGTAAAAGATGGGAAAATGACAATTAGCAAGTAAGGATACCTGAACTCAATAATAACATATCAAGTTTCATATGACAACATCTTTCCTGGAAAGCATTATCATCTAAGAAACACCAAAGACTGCAACAGACACTATAGGCACTTAAAATATGAACCATCATATATTATGCAACACTCAGAACCATATACTTATCAAGAAGACATCTGAATCTATTAGTTTGTAGTTCCAGGGGGAATACGAGAGAGGCAGGACCATAACAACTTAGAAAATGAATCATGTATACACAGCTAGATCACAAAGCTATCACAACTGTTGGGAGATATCCAGTTGGATATTTTCTCAATATTATTGACTCCTAAATAATTAAAAAATCAGATCTGATATTATGTACAGATATTAGGATATTATGTACAGATATTAGTTACCTAGAATAGCCCCCTCTATTTCTATATATACTTGTATGACTCCTAAATAATTAGGAAATCAGATCTGATATTATGTACAGATATTAGGATATTATGTAAAGATATTAGTTACCTAGAATAGCCCCCTCTATTTCTATATATACTTGTATCTATGTACTGATGAAAAGTGAGTGAAATACAACAGTTTAGAATTTCTGCCTAGTATCAGAGCCACACCTGAACATTCAAAAAACCCTAGCCGCCACCTATTGTTTCTAATCCTGCCAATCTGTGTCAACCATGTCTGACATTGGTGAATCCTCTAACCCAGTTCAAACGCCTCCTCCACACAATAATACCTTAGATTCTCATTCCATTCAGATCACTACTATATGACTGAATGGAGAGAACTTTCTTCGCTGGTCCCAATCAGTGAGAATGTACATCCGTGGGAGAGGCAAAATTGGATATTTGAATGGTGACAAAAAGGAACCTACAGCAAATGACCCTACACACGGAATATGGGATGTTGAAAATTCTATGGTGATGACATGGGTGGTAAATTCTATGAAGGAAGATATTAGCTCTAACTATATGTGTTACCACACAGCTAAGGAGCTATGGGACAATGTGAATCAGATGTATTATGATTTGGGAAACCAGTCCCAAGTATATGAACCAACTCTCAAATTGGGTGAGATCCACCAAGGTGAGGATAGTGTTACTAAGCACTTTAATTCTCTTGAGACTTGTTTAATGACTATGAATGGAAATCTCCTAATGACTGTAACTATTTCCAAAAAACTGTTGAGGATAACTGAATTTTTAAGTTCTTAATTGGACTTAATGTTGAGTTTGATGAGGTTAGAGGCAGGATTATTGGAAGACAACCAATTCCTACCATTGGAGAAGTCTTTGCAGAAGTTCGACATGAAGAAAGCAGACAGTTTGTGATGCTTGGCAAACGAAATCCTACGTCTACTATTGAAAACACAGCACTAGTTGCTAGGAATACTACTGGTCATACTAGGAAGATTGAGGAAAAGTCACGAGTTTGGTGTGACTAATGTAATAAAGCCCAGCAAACCCATGAAACATGCTGGAAACTCCATGGAAAGCCAGCAAATTGGAAGTGATCACATGAAGGGAAATTTAATAAAACTTCCTCTAGTGATTCAACTCACTATGAATCACGCAAAATCCCATCAGCGCATGAGGTGGATGCTAGACAGTTCTCACAAGAGCAGATTAACTATATTCTGAAGCTTCTGAAACCCAAAACTGAATCCTCAAGTGCTCCTAATGCCTCTGTGGCGCAAACTGGTAGGGATTTTACTGCTTTATCATATTCCTTTCCATATAATTCCACTCCTTGGATCATTGATTTAGGAGCATCTGACCATATGACTAGTTCTTCTAATTTATTTCATAATTATGACCATTGTTCTAGTCATGAAAAAATCTGTATAGCTGATGGATCATTTTTTGCTGTAGCTGGTAAAGGTTCAGTAACTCTATCCTCGAATATTTGCCTTAAATTTGTCTTACAGGTTCCAAAACTGGCTTAATCTGCTGTCCGTAAGCAAACTAACCCATGACTCTAATTGTACTATTACTTTTTTTTGACTCATATTGTGTTTTTCAGGAACTAACTTCAAGGAAGATGATTGGCAGTGCCCAGTTGATAGATGGTCTCTACTACTTAGTTGATGATACTTGAAGAATAAAGAAGCTCTTGGCTTAAGCAGTATTCATTCTACCCCTGCTAAAGAAAAGATTTTGCTTTGCGTAATAGATTAGGACATCCTAATTTCTCTTACCAAAAAAGACTTTTACCTCATTTGTTTAAGTTTGTGGATTGTTCAAAACTTCCATTGTGAGCAGTGCATTTTATCGCATTTTATCCAAAAGTCATAAGATTTCTTACCTTACAAAACCATATCAACCATCCAAACCATTTTACTTAATTCATAGTGATGTTTGGGATCCATCCCGTGTTAAAACTCTTACCGGGAAAAAATGGTTTGTAACTTTTATTGATGATCATACTAGGATATGTTAGGTCTATTTAATACGTGAAAAATCTAAAGTTGCTCAAATCTTTCAAAACTTCTATATCATGGTTGAAACTCAATTTCACGCATGCATTGGTATACTTCACTCTGACAATGGTACAGAGTATTTTAATGAAGTCGTTGGGAAATTTCTTAAGTATAAAGGCATTGTTCATCAATGTACATGTGTTAACACTCCTCAACAAAATGGCATCTCCGAGAGAAAAATAAACATTTACTAGAAGTCGCTCGGTCCATTACGGTTACAATGAATGTGCCAAGATACCTTTGCGGTGAGGCTGTTTTGACTGCATCATACTTAATTAACCGAATGCCTAGCAATGTTGTGCATTATGCAACACCCTTAGATATGTTTAAACAATGCTTTCCAGAAAATAGACTTTACTCTACTCTTCCTCTTTGGGTATTTGGGTGTACTGCATATGTTCACAACTCAAATAGGGGAAACTCCAAACTAGATCCAAGAGTTGAAAAATATGCCTTCATTGGGTATGCTCCAAGTCAACGAGTTTATAAGTGCTACAATCCTTTAACTCAAAAATTGTTGTCTCCATGGATGTCACATTCCTAGAACATAAAAAAAAATTTCTTCAAGGGGAGAACTCTAATGAAGCAAAATTTTTTTGGGCCATTACTCCTAATCCCCTACCCACGGTCATTACTGATCACAATATAATTTCTGATAATGAAGCCAAAGATACCACTTCTAATCTGTCCATGCCAGGAAATCCTGATTCATCCACAAGGGGAGAAATACTACTGTCCGCTCCTAAGGAACGGAATACTGAGCTTCGTGTTTATACTAAAAGGAAGACTCACTTGAGAAGTAGAGAACAACCTACAATGCACAACCTCTCAAATCCCTCAGAGAAGGAACCTGGGAACAATTCAGGTAACCCTTATGCTATTTTACCCCTTATTGTGTCTAGTAATGATCAACCTATACCTACTGACCCACAAATTACAAGTGATATTCGTACTGAACTCTCTGCTGATAATTACCTACCTATAGCAATTAGAAAGGGGAAATGAGCTTGCATCAATCATCCCATATCAAAGTACATATCTTATGGGAAACTATCACACACACATAAATCATTTATCTCTAAAATCACTAATCTGTTTGTGCCAAGAAACATCAAGAAGCACTTCAAGATCCAGATTGGAGATCAGCTGTTATGGAAGAAGGAAATGCTCTTGAGAAGAGTAAAACTTGGGAACTTGTGAACTCTCCTAGAGATAAAAGTTTGGTAGGTTGCAAATGGCTTTTCACTATTAAGTCTAAGGTCGATGGTAGTGTGGAAAGGTTGAAGGCAAGATTAATTGCTCAGGGATTTACTCAAACCTATGGTATTGACTACTGTCGGACTATGCATAATCATGCAGATCATGTAGAATCATGCAGATTATGTAGAATCATGCAGCATTATCTAGAAGATTGTCAATTTACTGACTGGCAGAAGATTGCATTCTAAGTTAGGGACATGCAGAATAGAATTTAGTTTTATAGAATCTGTTACTTTGATATCTCCTTTTCCTGCAACTGAGGAGGAATCACCATTTGCTACCTTAACTTTTTCATGTCCGGCACACGGCAATATGAATGAAACACATTAAAATCATCTGTCATATGATCCGAAGCTCCGGAATCAACTATCCACTTCTTCCTACTGCATGAGGATGAAAAAGTTTTTAGGATATTACCTCTCATAGTAGCATTGGCAACTACGCTTGCCTTCTGTTGATTGCTATCACTTTGAAGGTTCTGTAGCACTTCCAATAGTTTTCCAAGTGAAATATTCAACTCACCTCCTTCTTGTTTCTTATTACCTTCAGATTTTTCTATTCCTCCCTCACTAGATACTTGGTAGCCTCGTTTTTTTTCTTTCCCTTTTTTGGTTTCCAATCTAGAGGCTTTCCATGAATGTCCCAGCATGTATCTTTGGTGTGGCCACTTTGTTTACAATGTTCACACCACTTCTTTCCATGAATGTCCCAGCATGTATCTTTGGTGTGACCACTTTGTTTACAATGCTCACACTTCTTATGATTTTTCTTACTGGATTCACCACGTGATAATAGGGCAGAAGCTTCATTTGAAGATACTAGAGTTCCATTTAGTTTCTCTTTCGGTTCCTCTTTTAGCATGATTTTCCTCCTTGCTGCTTCCCTCCTAACTTCAGGAAATACTTCCTTAGTTGTAGGCAAAGGAATTCTACTTAAGATTCTTCCACGAACATCATCCAAGTTTTTATTAAGACCAGCCAAAAATTCAAAGACGCTCCTTTTCAATCTTCTGGCTGTACATCACTGCATCTTTCTTGCACCTTCATTCTTCATCGGACAGCAGGTCAAGTTTTTGCCACAAAGCTATCATTTCCACCCAATATTCTATAACTTCTCTATCACCTTGCTTCATTTGCCACAACCTTGTCTTTATCTCATAAATCCGTGCTACATCATCTTCATCAGAGTAGGACTGTCGCACTCCATCCCAGATTTCTAGGGCTGATGGCAGAAACATAAAGGTCCTTTTGATAGGTGGTATCATGGCATTGATAAGCCATGATGAAACCATGGAATTATCTATCTCCCAATGTCGTATAGCTTGTATGTTTGTTGAGTCTAGAACATTCCCATTTTCGATGATGAAGCTCAGTTTTCCTCTTCCTCCAATGGCAAGTTTCACAGCTTGAGCCCGCTCTCGATAGTTTGTTCCATTGAGTGTATCGGACACAATTTTAACTGAAACTCCCTCACCAGAGGTCATTGATGACTGACCTCCAGTCGGGATTGTCGTGGAGGATCCTTTAATATTGGAAGTCATTTCTTGACTATCTGGGGTTGTCTACTCGGTTTCACTATCACGTGGCTCTGATACCATGTGAATCAGAGCTTATTTGCTCTATATCTCTTTTATTAGAGACTGCAGTATACATATACAAGAGTAGGTTTACAGAATAGGATAGAAAAATCTGTATAGATATGGAAATATAATCCTAGGATACTATATATCTACAAGATACTGCTATCTAATCTAAAAAATCTGATTATGATCAGATCATAATATTATAAGATATACGTATCTTTGACCACCTAACCTTACTTGACTTGTTAAGAATATCAGTTTGACATTAAAATGTGGGGAATATAATGTCATCCAAATACAATAGATACACTTCGTATTACTTAAAACTGTACATAGATGAATATAGATTAAAAATAACTTCTCACCCTATACTCGTCAAAGACATCGATCCAATAGTATTTTTACCATCACCCTTAAAACAATAATGGCGCAATTCATAAGACCAAAAGCCACGGCCTTCTCCACCTTCTCTCTACTCCAGATCAAGGAACCATCTTCATTCTGTGATTCCTTCTGCCTTTTCTTGCACCGTAGTAATTGTGCAACATCACCTTGCCAATTTTCCAATATTTTCTAATCAGTTGGGGGATCAAATGTAAGATGGGACAACTTTCTCTAACTGCTTAAGAATAATTCTACATTCTTAGACCAAAAAGAGTAGTTATTACCGTTCAAACATTGCTTAGTTATTTGCAAAGTTGAGGAACCCATTGTTGGAACACCTGTCAATGATTTGCTATTGGAATTTGACATCCCCAGATATATTTGACAGATTTCCTGGCTAAACGGACACTAGTAACATAGCTGACACTACTCCAAAACGTATAAAAGATGTTACTATTATCAAAATACCCATGTCCTGCTTAGTTTTGACATAAAGCAAGACCAAAACTCCATTCAGGACGAAGAGGCGAGCTGATCCATCAAATTGCCGTCGATGTCACCGGCAGTGGGTGGTTTTTTGTTAGGTAACGATTTAACTAAATGTACTGATGTGTTAGATAACACCAGATTAAGAGCAATAACTCAATTTTATTTAGAAACAAGAAGGAAGAACCTTCTTCACAAGGGACAACTCCCTTACAATCTTAGGAAAATTTCCGAGAGGCCCCTCTTCACTCCTAACGTCGAACTCCTTGCGCAGGAAGCGAAACCAATGCACTGCCGCCCCTTCCATGCTGATGAAGGTTAGTCGCATCTTTTCATTCTCCTTGACGCGGTGGACCTCAAAAAACTTCTGTGCTCAAGCCACCCAACCCAAAGGATTCGTTCCGTCAAAGATGGGGAGTTCGACTTTCTTGACCCAAGGTCGACTCTCGTGGTCCTTCTCGCCTTCAAAGTCCTCCTCTTCGCTGGCCTCCGAAGATGCTTTGTTGCTCGACCCTTGCATGCATCAAGTGAGTCAAGATGGCTTCCAAACAGCCCATGCCGTTCTTGACTTCCGTCAAGTCTGCGACTTGCTCCCCCATGGTTCTCTCAATTTTGGCAACAGAGTCTTCCAACTTTCCTATATGTGCCTCCATGGTAATCTGGCAGGTCAGACCAAATTGTTAGGTAACGATTTAACTAAATATACTGATGTGTTAGATAACACCAGATAAAGAGCAATAGCTTAGTATTATTTAGAAACAAGGAAGAACATTCTTCTCAAGGGACAATTCCCTTACAATCTCAGGAAAACTTCCAAGAGTTATTTCCCAACTAATGCCTATTCCCTTTTCACTCCTAAACTAGACTACACGTTCCAACCCCACCAATCTCCAAACTGAACCCCAAAATACTCGTCCCTCCTCACCTAATCCTCCACCAGACTCGATAGCTAACC
>JAOTAX010000001.1:21214166-21225224 GCA_025629825.1 Erythroxylum guanchezii
GGGTTTTCGAATTTTATTGTTTCCGAATGATTTTGAAAAATTGTTACAAAGGTTAAATTCATTGTTTTCAATGATTTTGATAAATTGATAAAATTTCTGAAATTCATTATTTATGAATGATTTGATAAAGTATGAAAATTGTTACATTCATTGATTTTGAATGTTTTGATACAATTGAAATAATTGTTTGAATTCAATATGTTTGATTAATTGAGAATTCAATATGTGAATTTGTGAGATAGTGTGTTTGAATGATTTGACATAATTGCTAAAAATGTTGCATTCTTGAATGTTTAAGGACATGTTATATGAATTGGATTGATTTGGTGGCATTTTAATTTTTATGTGAATTTCGGTTGAAATTGTGTTTGCATATGTCATGCGTATGAAAAAAAATCAATCTTTCGAAATGTGCCTTCGGGCAATATGATTTTCAAGTATGAAATGTGTTATGTAGGTTTGGTTAGGTCCCATAAGTTGAGCCAGTGCATTGTCTCTTTTTAAAGGCTTCACCCGCCTGCCCGCTAGTGGCACTAGAGCTCCGATTTCGGACTCCCATAAGTTCACGGCTACACCGGACCGCTATGCGAGAAGATGTAATACGTTCTGTTCACGGCTGCACAGGACCGCTATGCAGGAATGAGCAGTACATTCCGTTTTGGACCGACCTAAACTGTTTGATATGTTATGTGCTTTTTGATTTTGTCAATATTTGTGATGTATTGATAATGTGATGCATTCATATATGCATGATTTGGGAAAAATTTTGAGATTTTGGAGAAATAAGAATTTGAGGTTTTCAACCGTGAAAGTTTTGGAAACTGTTTATGAATGATTTGAAAAGTTTGAAAATGAGTTTTTGGATAAATTCCGAATGTGAAAGGTTTATAAATTGCAAACTGCTTGAGAAATGATTTTTGCTTATTTTTCAATTTATAAATATGTTATCCACGAGCTGTCAAGCTCACCCCTCTTTCACCCCATCTCCAGGTATTCGAGCAGGAGATCGGATGAAAGAATGTCAAGACGCTTTGTTCAATTTTGCATAGCGTGTATTTTTGTGTAAAGTCAGATTTTAGTATTGGAATTGTTGGATTTTAGTATTGGAATTGTATATGGCTTGGAATGCTATTAAGATTTTTGTAAGCATTAATTCATAATGTGTATGAATTATGGATTTGTGTATTGAATTGAGATATAATTTGTGTATGGTTATGATATATGAATGGGATTTATTAAATTATGGATTTGTATTTAGAATAAAAAAGTGAAGTAGAATTTTGTATAATTGCTTATGGATATGACTTGAAATATGAATTGGATATGGATAATGGGAATTGAATATGATTGTGTTTTGGATTCCGGACGGGAGGTCCAATGATTCTGAGCTTTGATTGGGAATTATAGAAGTGTGTTTAATCATTTGTAGGTTTTGGGATTTTTAAAATGTAGCCGTTATGCTGCCGAAATTTTTATGGCAAAGAAAGAATAAGAATAAGTTTTATTAAAGATGAGATTGAGTTTAAGGCGAATGGTATGAATTGAGTGTTATTTGGGGATAAAATTTCCAGTAGGGAAATTGTATGGATTTTTGTTTTGATTTGAATAAGTTTTGAATAAAGAGAACAAGAATGAATGAAAAAAAAAATAATACCGAATTGTTTGGCTTAGATCAGATGTCTATGGGTTTCCAACGAGACGTGTTTCTAAAAATTTCGTTACTTGGATGTCGGAATTAAGTTTTTGTTCTTAAGTACTTTGCTTTCGTTTTGTAAATCCGATTCTTCGATTTCGATTATGTTTTTGCTTCTGCTTGTTCGATTTGACTTTGTATGCGATTCAATTTCGCTTCTTTCGCTTTCGTCCGTTGTGTTTCAGTTTCCGATTTCGTTCCGATTCGATTTGTTGTAATTTGATACTTTGTCTCTTTCGTTTGGTTTTGAAATCCGTTTGTTTCGTTCCATTCTTCCGCTTTGTTTTCGTTTCCGTTTTTCGTTCTTATCCGGTTGGGGTCCGATTCTCCGGGATCAGGTCCCAACATTAACATATTTACCTTCTCCATGGAATTATAATCTAAATGTTTCAACTACTTTTGTTATAAAATTATCTGGATCAGCAAAAATTGATTGTTTAGTATCTTCATTCAGATTTTGCCAAAATCTTTGTGCACTATTTAATAATGTTGTTTCCATAAATCCTTTCATAGTTTCAAAATCCATTTTATTAACTACAACAGCTATCCTTAAGGCAGTTTCCCATTTATCTATTGCTTCTTCAATATTAGCAATGCAATCTAAATCTGAATAGATTACAAAGGGATTTATTGTATCAGCTTTCATTTTTTCATAAGGTGTATATTTATCTGAATTTATTCCACTATGCATTAATCCTGTATATCTTGTGACTGGTCTATTAAAATTCTGTTCTAGTTTTTGACGTATATGTGGGTTTCTACTAGAACTAGGGATATCTATTATATTTGGATTTTCAGTTTTTATTCCTGAGGGTTTAATATTAATAAAATTATTATGTAGATCTAGATTTCCAATTTGTGTTACTAAATTATCTAGTTTTGGTGAAATATCTAATTCACTATCTGAACTATTACTGATTGACATTCTTTAATTTCTCTAAATGTATCTTAAAGGGATCTTTTATGATATCAGTATCACTTTGTTCTTTAATACTTATTTGCTTTTCTTTATCTGATTTACTATTTATTTTATGATTTATCAAAGATTCTAAATCTAAAGTCATCTGTTCATAATATTGTAAAATTCTTTACCCATAATGCATTATGGTTTTTTGTATTTCAATTATTTCTTTATCTATTTTTAAAGAATTATCTTCTTCCTCAAGTGACTTAAACTCTTTATTCATTTCTTGCTATTATACAAGCAGCTATATAAATACGAAGTAGTATAAAACATAACTCAATACTAATAAGATAACAACATAAACATAATAACTTAAAGATAATAAATATATCGAAAAATAGTAAACGTCTAGGCTCTGATTTCGTTCATTCTGAGAGACTTCATATTTAAAGGATAGAATGTCTTTTCCTAAAAATTCTTTATATATTTGGCATGCTATAAATTCAAATACTTGCATTGGTGTGGATGTTTGTTGATATGCATGTGATTGTTTTAATGCTTCTTCATTATCTAACAAAAAGGATTGAACTATTCCTGTTGTTTTGTAGGTAATAAAATTCCATAATAATTCTTTGTTTTCTAATTCATTAAATGGTTTTTCTATTTGGATTAGAAGTTGAATTTTATTAGTCCATTCACTAAGCAATTGTTCTGGTTGGATTACACAGTAATTTAATATACCATCTGGTACTAATGAGATTAATTTAGGAATATATTAAGTTGGATATTTTTGAATTTTTGATCCTTTTGAATAATATCCATGTTGATTTAAAAAGTTATCTGATTTCCAATGTCCCGAATCTTGATCTTGGTAAGCTTTCTTTTGTTTATCTCCACTTATATGTTCTCGGTTTACCTGTTGTTTTCCTTCTTTACTTCTACTGCTTTCGGGTTTTTCTTCTTCTACAAATATTTCTTCATCATCTGATTTATAATCATTTATTATTTCATCCTTATCTGTAATTTGTTTAACATTTTCAGTTGGTTGTAATGTTAGTTTTTGGACTAATTGAGTAAGTTCTTCTAATTGTAATTTTATATTTCGTTCGACAGTTTCTAAAGATTCATTAGTTTCTGGTTCCGTATATTCTATGGTCTCCATGGTTTTACTAATTTGGTTATTTTTGCTGTAGTAGGCTCTGATACCAATTTTAGAATCTGATCTATTTTTTTTTTGTTTTTGTTGATTTTTTTCTATGTTCAATTCTTTTATTAATTGAATTATATCATTTTTTTTTGCCTTATTTCCATTATCTGTGATTCTAATTGTCTATTTTGTTCTTTGAGTTCCTTTATTATTTGAGTTACACTCATATTCATAATGTATTTTTTAAATATGTTGTTAGTTTGGTAACTTGATTTTTTATATCATCTAGTTTTATGGACGTTTCTATAGCGGAAGGAGCGTCTATAATAGGATTAGTAATTCTAATATTGGTTTTAGCTATATTTTCAGGTTCAAAGAATCGAATGGGTCTTTCTATTTTTTAAGACTGTAGTTAATGGAGTGGATGAAGAGGAAGATGAAATATCTGAAAATGAATATCTTTTATTGACTGGTGGTTGTATGGGAAATTGTATAGTAGGTAATGTTCGTAATGTTGTTCTAAAATTCGTACTTTCTTTTGCAACATCATTAAATAATTGATCCATATAGATTTTATCTGTATTTTTGAATTCAATACTATGATGTGAATTTGTTAATGCATAGCTTATTTGGTAAGTTATAGAAAAAGGGTATTGTCCAGGAATCATCAAATTATCTTTATAAAATTTGTAGGCAATAGTTATAGTTTCGTCTAAATTATGTGATTTTAATGGTATTCCTAATTTTAATCTTGCATTAAATTTGATTTTTCTATAAGCTAAATTTCCATTCATCATTCTAATTATTTGGTCATTTAAATTGGTCATTCATTCATCTACAATAGCCATTCGAATAGGTGAATCAATACCTTCTTGGAAAGTTTCTTTTAATAAAATTTGAATTGTAGAGAGATGAATGTAACCTATTTTCATTCGTTTTTCTAAGGGAATTTGGTTTAATTGTTTGGTAATTTGTTCTTGATCAATAAGATTTAATCTAATGTGTCCATGACATTGATCAATTCTAATAGGAGTTTCATGAATAATTTTACCAAAATAAATGATATTCTTTCGATCTAAAACTTTCTTTAATATTGATTTATGAATATCTTGGCCAGCTTTTAGATTCAATTGAGTTTTTGCAATTTGTTTTTGTTTATCATTAGATAAAAGAGTATTAATATGAAAAACACCTTGGGCTTCATGCAATTCTAAATTATCTACATCTAAGATAGTTTCTGAGTTTGTTTCTTGATCCTTGCTCATATTCTTCTATGATAAGTGTTATGGGCGCTCAGAAGGTTATTTAATTCGGCTAATTGTTCAGTGTATAAATTTTTCATTGCTTGAGCTATGTGTAAATGTTCTTCATAGGGTCTTCTACCTTGAACATGTATTCCTACAAAAATTAGGTAATTGATTCTAGTTTCATTATAACTAATTTCGTTTTCATATTGCTCTATTTTGTCTTTTGTATATTGGATTTGTTGATTTAGATTAGTACAGATCGAACAAGACATTAGGTATATTTTTCATAATTAGTACCATGTTCTTGGTACTATTGATTAAACCATTCGAGAAATTCTTCTTGAAAGTTTAAACATCGTATATATAAATATTGTTGTATTTTATCAGTTAATCCTAAATGGTGTACTATTTGCAAGAAAGAAATAAAAGTCTGAGAATTATAAAATACAAAGTAACAAATTTCAATAAATTTAATTAAAATTTGAGCATATAAGAACATAGTAAATAGACATGTAAAAGAACAAATAAGTAAACCAAAGAAATTCATATTTAATCAATTAATCTAGAAATTTCTTTTCGATCATGTTTCAGATTTTGTCTATTATTATATTGAACATGTTTCAGAATATATAACCTATGCTGTAATGAAAGAATTCATGGAATATCATTGTTTTGTTTAGCTTGTTCTTTTTTAGTTTTACATTTGTTAATATAAAATTTATGATTATTTGCCATTTCAGAACTATTTTTAATTTGTTGTTTAAGAATTGCTTTATACTCAAAATAATGCATAATGAACTTCTTTATTGATTGAAACTAGGAATATAAAAGAAGTACAGAAGTCCTTGATTGAAACCAGGAATATAAAAGACGTACAGAAGTCCTTAATCTATAAATTTCTCGATCAGCTTTTCATAAAAGCGATGTGAATCAATGATGAGATTTTTTAAATCAATAGCTCTATTGATGATTCCTGTGTCTTCATACATTGCCTTGTAAATTCGTGCGTCAAGGCTAGTCCTAGCTCTTTTATTGGATTCATTATATTGTTCTATAATTGCATCCATCTTTGCTTGTCTTTCATAGGTGTCTTTGATTGCATTTTTTAAATAGCGCTTGTGCTCAAAATAGCCAGATTCCATCTGAATTAAAAACAAAAGATTAATTAGTCTATTAATTGGTTGATTTCTTGCCGATACTTTTTACGTTTTTGTTTATTTTCCTTTTTTAAATTGCAATAAACGAAATAATGTAAAAACGATGTGTAATGTCTTCTTGATTAAAAGGGGTAACTAGAATTTGTTCAATATATAGTTGATTTTGTTCGATAACATGATTAAAGTGATTATCTCTTATATAGGTGATTTCAATTAATTCTTTTAAATACTGTTTCAGTTCAAAATAAGTACGCATTAATCCAAAACGCATTTATTCTAGGCTATGATAATCTTCACTGGGAGTAAAACAGAGATTAAACAAATATGGAAATAATAATGGATTAAAATTATGAAGAGAGCAATCATGTATAAATTGAGATACTTCGTGTGAAGGTAATTGAGTAAAACATATGTGCAGGAAGAAACTAATTAACTTTAAAGAGATTTGTAAACAGATGCATATAAGGCATGAAATAAATCCAAAATTAGACATACCTTTTATGTCTCCGTTTTTGTTTAAATGCCAATCTCCAGGCAAAACGCAAAGAGAGAGAAAGAGGAATGTCTAAAGAGAGAGTTTATTTCATGAGTCGATGAGCTACTGAAGGCTCACTCTTTACATTATATAGGCTAAAAGAAAGAGAAAAGGCCAAAACTGATGGCCGACAAAAGGACAAAGATGCTAAAGCAAAAGCAAAACTAATAATTCACCTAAAAAGACGAGAAAGTAAATAATGTACATAATAAAGTAGATTCCTCTGCTATTGGCCGACAAGAGGCCTACATGTGTCAGTCAGTTAGTCAATCAATTGTCTTCAATTATTGCTTCAAGAGATTCGTTTTCCTCTGGCTGGGCTGTAGAGGGACAGTGTTTACATTTGTGTTCTGGATAAATCTGTAGCTGACAACAGATAGCATATTTCCATTGTGCATTGAGTCCATCAAAAATTCCTTCCATGGTGACAAAGGGTTGAATAAACTGCTGAATGACTATTAATGCTTCTGGCTGAATTGGTAATTTGTAGGTTGAAACCATGAGTAGATGAAATCCTTTGTAATTTATCCAAATGTTGGATTTGGTATTTATTCGTGCAGCTTGGATAAAGACTCCGTCAATACATTGGAGATTAAATTGATTTATCAAATCCCAATCAAAGTTATGTCTAGGTGGTTCCTCAATCTTTGGATATATTCCATTGTTTATCCCAATGGTGAGATATGCTACTCTAGGTATAAGAATTTCTGCATCCTTAGTTAAATCACTTTCCTTGAAAATGGGATAGGTACTCCAAATTTTGATATATATTTCTCTATCTTTTGCAAACTAATCCTTATAATTTCTTACGGTTTGGATGAATCCAAAAGGCTATGAAAGATTGTGTAAATTGGTAATATATAATGTGTCTATGAGTCCACTTTGAAACAATAGGTAGGTGCTCAATGGGTCTGATTCGGGAAGGACGATAGCTTTGGGTCCATATTTGCCTCTATTCAATGGATAGTATTGAAAAACTTTGTGGGCTTCAGTCCACTGGTTCAAATTTTGAAAAAAGTCTGAACATTTCTGAAGTCAATTTTCAAGCTTCAATTTGTATGGATTTGGTATGTATGGCATTAATTCGGTCCATATTGATGGGTTTCCCCAGTGTTTGCATTTTGGATAAAGGAGAGGCTGGTCATTCCAAGACTTGTTTATAATTGGGTCTCAGATTGGGCTTTTGTTGATAAAATTTTGCCAGAGCCTTTTCGGCTTCTATCTTGGTTTTAAAACTCTAATGTAAAATATCTTACTGTCCTGTTATATAAACAACTGCCTTGTGCCATGCATCATAAATTCCTGCCTTTGGTCCATTGAAGATAACATACGTCTTATCTTCAGCTTGATCTATTTGCTTTTGAGGTGTTGGTGGTGTTTGTATCTGGGTACTTGGGGTTGGAGTAGGAGGTATATTTGGAGTGGAAGTAGAAGTGGTTGATAAACCAATGGGTTCATTTGGAGGATGATCTTTGTGAGTATTTTGTCTTAAAACTTAGATAGTAGTTTTCAATTGATTGATATCACAGGTAATGGTTCCAAGTAGTTGCTGTTGGTTGATTAGGTCTAATTCTTTTTGTGCAAGTGCTTCTTCAAGGTTGTTTATAACTGCTTCCATTATCGAGTTAATATATCTGCAAGAAAATTATCAGAAGATTTTATATATTGCACTTGAAACTGATATTGATTCAGTTCAAGTTGCCATCTTATGAGTCTACCTTGGTTATAATTGCTGTGTATATTATAACGGATAAAACCACAAAGATATTTAGAATCTGTTTGAATTCTAAATTCAACGGGTAATAGATCTATTCGCCACTTGCGCAAAGTTTTTAAGCAAGCTAGTATTTCTTTTTCATGCATCGGATATCTATATTCAGTGAGATTGAAAGTCCCATTTATATATTTGCATAAATAATATTTCTTTTGATTGGGTGGTTGTGTCAAAAGGCAACCAGCCCATGTATCCATACTTGCATCAATCTGTACCAGGAGTTTATCCACTGGTAAATAATTATATAACATTGGTAAATGTGTATATAAAGCTTTGAGTTTCCTCACAGCTTTGGTGTCTATATCAGTTTAACTCCATTGATTTTTAATGCTGCATTTTAATTGTAATTGTTTTCGTTCTTTTGCTAAATTACAGAAGAAACCTTGATCTGAAATATAATTTAAAATACCTAAGAATTGTTGTACATGAGTTCTATTTGTCAATTGATCCAGAAATTGTTGGATCTTTTTTAGAATATTAGGTTGCAATTTTAAATAACCATTATGAAATTCAATACCTAGATATTCAATATTTTGTTGAGCTAATTTGACCTTTTCCCTGCTTAAAATTAAACCTTTTTCACTACATCATTTGAGAAACATTTTTACTTTTTTCAAATGATCGAATTTATCTTGATTGGAGTATATAATACTATGATCTATATAAACAAATGTAAATTCTTCTAACCCTTCTAGATTGTTATCCATAAATCGTTGATAAATGCTAGGTGCTTGTTTTAGTCCAAATGGAAGAACATTCCATTGGTAATGTTTCTATGGAGGACATGTAAATGCTGTTAATGGTTTTGTGTTTTCATGTAATTTGAGTTGCCAATAGCCAGATTTTGCATCTAATGTAGTAAACCATGTATGTCCTTTTAATTTATTGATTATATAATCTTTTCTAGGTAACTTGTATCATCTCCTATAGTAGCTTCATTTAATTTTTTATAATTTATAACCATTCTATGTTTGCCTCTTTTTTGTTCGGCCGAATTGTTTATATAAAAAGCCGGTGTAGAATGTTTACTTGTACTGGGTGTAATTAATTGTTTTTCTAGTAAATCTGTAAATTCATTAATAAATTCTTTTACATCCTGTTGTGAATAAGGAATGTTATTTCTAATATTTACTTCTTGAGATGGATCCTTTAGTCTAATTTTGATGAGTTGTTTATTATGATTTTTGAGTGGATCTAAAGGATTTTCACTACAAACATTGTCTAATAATGTATCAATTTCTAATTGAATTGACATATTATTGAGAAGATAAAAATGAAAGGAATCAAGTTTTTGAGTGATTGTTTGTAATTTTTGAAAATAAGTTGTATGATATATAGGAATTTTAAGAATGATTGATTTTTGATTTAATGCATTTATTGTTGGAGTTTTTAATGTAATATAATGTAAATATTGACAAAATAGATTGTATAATTTTAAGAAATTATTGCCTAGAATGAATGGTAACCCAGATTCTTGTTGATAAATTGAAGGTACAAAAAATGTATAGTTTTGTATGAGAATGTTATTATAGTAACTTATGTACCATATATATTTGAAACTTCCATCTGCTATTTTGATTTGCAAAGGTTTTTTTAATTGTTTTCCAATTTTGTAATAATTGTTAAGAAGCAATACAAATTGTTGCTCCAGTATTTATATAAGCATTAACTTTCTTTTTCTGAATTATAACTTGGATAAAAGTCGTGTTCGGATTCAACTGAGGATAGTGATTCTGATTTTTCTGAATAAGATTCATAATAATATATAGATGAAAAAGTTGAATCAGTTTCATAGTCAGATTCAATGGGTTCTAAATTTTTTTGAACTGCCGATCGTAAAATATTAAGTTTTTGTGTATATTTTGGATTTGGATTTTGCCATTTAGGACACTCATTTGCATAATGCCCTTCTTCTTTACATAGCCAACATTTACAAGATTTCTTCTTTTGTGGGCAATATTTTCGCTTGGGTTTAAATCGTCTATAATTAGAACGTCTAAATTTTCTAAAAGTTTTGTATGGTTTATGTTTGTAATAATGTTTCGGATATTTTTTCCATTTATATCTTTTGTATAGTTTTTGTTTCTTCTTATATGAAACTTGTCTAGGTTCACATCCATATTGTTGTGACATTTTCGCATTTTTTGAACAACAAAGCTGATTATATTTGTGTTTTAATGTTTTCTTTAATTGGGCTTCAAAACATTGTGCAGCCAATATTTCTTGAGTTACTAAAATAGCTCCACCTAAATTATATGCAACAGCCTTAGCGTTACTTATTTCTTGAAAAGTAGCTTCTACCTTTTGATTTATTGGATAAGGTAACTTTTGAATAAAGATATGCATGTATGTTTCTTGCTCTGTTCTTGTTAATTTGTAATAATATCTCTTAAATTCACATATATATTTTTCAATAAAACAAATATCACATATTCGCAAATTATTTAAATGCCATAATGCTTTTGTTCGTTCATTTTGAGAGACTTCATATTTAAAGGATAGAATGTATATATGATATGGCAAGTTTTTTATATATATTGATGTTGAGAAGTCCCCCTCATGTTTTAACAATGTTATATATAGAAATGCACGAGGGTGACT
>JAOTAX010000001.1:21296908-21310014 GCA_025629825.1 Erythroxylum guanchezii
ATATGAATGTGCAAACAAATGTGTATGTCACAATTAATTATGCATGATGTGCATTTTCCTAATTTCTCAGAAATTCTCATAGTTCACAATTCAAGTCTCGTCAAGGGTAACGGAATGTTACATTTTTCATTTAGAAATAATATTGAGTATTATTGAGAGCATTATTGCTTTCTTTGTATTCTTTGAGAATACTTTACTTATCGATGGAGTGGCTTTCCTTTGTGGCATCCCAAGGTTAGAGTTCTAAGTGACAAGTTCTCTTAGGGTTCTTTCCATTAACCAATATTTTTGCTAGGGTTCTAAGAGACAAGTTCTCTGAGGGTTCTTTTCATTGACCAAAATTCTTCTAAGCTCCCTTTTTCTATTTTTGTTATGTTTCTATCTTTTCAATTTTGTTTCTTGTGATTCCGTGTGTTTGCTTGATTTGGCCGTTCCCGAGCATAGCTCCATCTTATTGAAGGTTCTTTAGGACAAGTTCCTATTGGGTCTGCCATCATTTGGTATCAGAGTACTTTGGTTGCTAGATTTCAAATAACTATCCTTTTGTTGTTTATTTTCATTCTTTCTCTTTATCCATTTTTTTATCCACTGTTTCATTCAATTTTTTTGAGTTTTTGGCTGAATAATAGGTGTTTTTTCATGTTCAAAATCTGTTCTTTCTCCTCATTTTGGAATATTTCAAATCCAAGCTTTCTAAAGTAAGTTATACTAAGTCGAAATTTGAGAGCGTCTGGCTTCTAAAAATTGCTTTGCATTTTATTTGTTTCCGTATTTATTTATGTGAACTTCAAATAATCTGAAAAAAAGAAGTAGAATTAAAAAAAAAGAGAAAAATATTTTCAAGAAAAAGAGAAAAAAGAAATTCGTCAAAAAAGAAGAAGAAAACAATCAGAGTGTGTGTTGTAATTTCTAGAGAAGTGGAGCTCAAGTTTGCTACTTTCCTAATTGCAACCAAATAAAGATAACATCTTTTCTATTGCTTGAACTTGAATTGCAGGTAGTTTCCTATTTTGTATTTCTTGGAACTTGCTTACGTTCCTATTTGATTCACTTTCTTATTTCATCTTTCGTTAGCTTTAAGTTTGACTTTCCATGAGGTAATCACTTCTTTAATTCATTCCTTATACTATTTTTCTTTTACTTGGTTTCTAGGTTTCTCCACTTTTCCATCATTTTTGTTTCCTAATACTCTTAGTGCTAACTTTCGTTTTGTTTTTCTTCTTCTCTTGTTTTAAAAATTTTTGAGCCCTCCTTTCCCTTCAAGTCCCCTTCCTTTTGCATATTTGTCTCCTTTACTTCTTCCTTTTTTCTTTCTAGATTCTTAAAGAATTTTATTTTGGGATTCTAGTCTTGACTGCCACTTCGTTTGATTGCTTCTATTTGATTGTGTCTTGTTTCAAATAAGGATACTATAGAAAGCAAATTGAGTGGTAAAAGGCAAGAGTGTTTGCATTATATAAAAAAGGCAATTTTTATGTGATACATGAGTTGTTTGACATTTATTGAGTGTATACACGTGAGGTTGAGTGGTGAGGTCCAAATTATTTTTTGTTGTTCACTAACATTTTAAAGGTCATGAATATGTCTTAAGAAGATGAATAATTTGAGCATGATCTCAAAGTCTTTATAAAGGCTGAGTAAGATCAATTTCGAAGGTTGAATGCTAGGTTGGATGACATCCAATCCACAGTAAACTCCAAAGGTCTTAGAAGGACGTTCCATAAAGAAGATGAAGATGTGCAATCTAAGGATGAAGGCCTCAGCACTAGAAGAGGCAGACAAGCTCCTTCTCGTGATGAACTTGACAACATAAAATTGAAAATCCCTTCTTTTCAAGGGAAAAATGATACTGAATTGTATTTAGAGTGCGAGAGGAAAAATAGAAAATGTATTTGAATGTCATACATATAGTGAAGAGAAAAAGATAAAACTTATTGATGTTGAATTTTGTGACTATGCTAGTATTTGGTGAGATTAATTGCAAGTAAATAGAAGGTGGAACCTGGAAAGACCAATCTGCACATGGCAAGAAATGACAACCATCATAAGAAAGCACTTTGTTCGAAGTCATTATTATCGAGACTTGTTCAAGCGATTACAAAAATTGAGGCAAGGAACTATGAGTGTTGAAGAGTACCACCAAGAGATGGAGATCAGCATAATTAGGGCCAATGTTGAGGAAGACATAGAAGCTATCATGAGAAGATTTCTTGATGGTTTGCGCCCTGAAATTGCTTCCATTGTAGAGCTGCAAAATTTCCTAGACATGGATGAGTTGTTGCATAAGGCCATCATGGTAGAAAAGCAATTAAAGATCCAAAATGGTGTTAGATTAAGTTCCTAGAAGAAAAGCTTAAAGGGGTCCAAAATTTTCTTCAAATCTGAGGGAGGAGTCAAGCCAAAGAAGGAATGTAAGTCTAAATTCTCTACTCCAAATCGTGAAAATGACTCTAAACCCTCTTCTTCTTTTAATCCTTTTTTCTAAAGTTAAGTGCTTTAAATGTCAAGGTTTTGGTCATATTGCTTCTCAATGCCCTAACAAAAGAAATATGATTTTGCTTGAGAATGGTGATGTTGCTAGTGAAAGTAGTGATAGTGATGATTTTGATGATGTGCCTCCATTAACAGATGCTTCCGATGTTAATTGTGATGCTGAGGTTGGTGAAGCCCTTATGGCTAGGTGTGCTCGTAATATCCAACAAAAAGAAGATCTTAAAAAAGAGCAACGTGAGCACATCTTTCATACAAGGTGTCTTGTTAATGGTAAAGTTTGTAGCATAATCATAGATGGTGGAAGTTGTACCTGTAGCACCCCTTACCTTAGGGTATATACTAGAACACCCTGAGGACATTCTAGTACATAACCTATGATACTGGCGCACTACGTTCGATCATAACATTCACATAACATAGCATCATCTATTTATTTATTCTCTTATAAAACATCATAAGAAAGTCACAATATTTAAAAGCTAATTTCCTCTTTTCATTTCATAAACACCAAAAGTCTACATTGTATCTTTCAACATCCATACTAATATAACATCATAGCCTAGTATAAGAATGTACTATATGAAGGAGGGAAATACACAAAATCTATCAAATCTTTCCATATCCAACTGACCGACCTTTGAGCCATTTCTTCTTGTTCCCAAAAGTAAAAGTGTCCCTCAGTAGGTAAAGTCGCCCCTCAGTCCTGAAAAATCATCGTTGCAATTTTGGTGAGTTTTGCGAACTCAATGAGGTAACCATCATCGATATTTCACTCAATTCATGCATCATATCAATACATACTACATATATTTCACAACTTTGCATAATTGATCACATATCACATTGTCATTTAAGAATAGACAAGTTTGTATTTCAATCAATCAAACATACTTAAGAAAATGCATATGAAATGCTCATATGACTCTTATCCAATTATTATGGCGTTGTGACCAAGTGCTTATACTGTGTCGTATCCATTGTGGATACCAGGCCCTTTTATACTGTCCTTTATCCGTTGGGAATACAGGGCTCATTTTATATAGTGAGCCTTTGGCTCTTAATCACATTTGGAGCTTTAAGCTCATTTTTGGTGGCTACTCAAGGCACAACTCTCATTATCTGATCATGCATTCATGTATGGGATGCATCTCTCATAATCAATCATGTCATGAACATTTAGTTCATCGCATTCACATTCAAGTAGCACTTCAATATCTCATTCATATATCACAATCATCAGACCTTCATTGTCCGAATTTAACACAGTCAAATCACATTTATTTTTATCATTCAAAACACAACTTAATGCAAATAGTAATTGAGAGAAATCATCTAGGTTACTCACAGGTCGTTCCCAAAGCTAAATCCTGGAAGTTCCGGCAGCGTCTGGAGGTTGACATTCCAGTTGCTCCTCTGTATCAAATAACGTACACATATATCACAATTTGCACAATTATAAGTGTTTAATAATGCACATGTATGTAATGAAATATGTACTATGCATGTTCATGACAATCCTGGTATTTATCCATTAGTTTCGTCACAAAATCAATCCCATATCAAAACTCACCTAAGAATAATTTATACTTAGGTTTATGCCTCAATAAAAACCATTGAAATCACAATTCATAACTCATTGAATCACCTTCAAATTTTTCCAAAAATTGAATTTCAAGTCTACTGTTCTTGATCATTTAGACAATGAAAATAAAGAAATTTGGCAATACTCTTTTCTAGAAGAGTGTTCCCCTATCTCTTAAGTTTCTATTGATACCAAAATCATTCAATTGGATTGAGTAATATGAAAGCTATACCTCAAACATTTTCGAACTGTTCTTATTCTGAAATAGTATACTATACTCAATTTTCATCCAGAAATTGAACATCTTAGAGACTGAATTACAATTCGACTTCTTTAGATGATTTGTAGACCAATGTCTCTAGTTTACTCCAAATCAAAACTAATATCATTCAGATGTCTAGAGAAGAATTTATGTTCATAAGAAACAATAATGTTCAGTTTATAAAATGCTCTCTGGTGCATAAATTGAAATTAAGTCACGATTAACTGTTAGAGAGCACAGTGTCTTGATGTGAGAATTAAACATCATCAAGCAATTAACACTCACGGGCGTGAGGGAGAAAAGTCATGGGCGTGAGTGACTCACGGGTGTGAGGAAAAGTCACGGGTGTGACAGAAACGAACAAAACAAGTTGGACTATTTGAGAGCACACTCAGTTAGACCCATCCCACGGTTTTCACTCTATCTCTCCCAAATGATTTCAGATGGCTAAGATTTTTAATGCAGATGCATATTAGTGTGTTATGAGTCCAATGGTTCAAGTCACATGTCATTTTTAGGTCGGATTGAGAAGATATAACCAAAAGATCGAAGGGTGTTGCATCAGCCTCTAACCTTCGAAGTCACAATCGCAATTTTGGCCATCAGATAACGAAGTCGCAATCGTGCTTCGTCGCGATCGTGACATCTAGTGAACAATAGTCGCGACTTTCCAGTCACAATCCCTCATTTCTAGCCTCCATAACTTTCAATCCATAAATCGAAAAGTTTCAAACTTTATATCATTAAAAGGATAAAAGAATGATCTACAACTTTCATGGAGACAATTTTGTCAAAATCTTCCTAGATCAATACAGTTTAATCAAGGAATTTTAGACCATATTTTTACCCCTTTCTCTCTTTTCTTTCTTTTATTCTAAACCAACTTCTCTAACTCATCTTCTTTCACTAAATCTGACACTTCAAATTCATTTCTACTCTTTTTACTCCATTTCCATTCAACTCATTCATAAATATTCACAAAGAAAAGTAGTTCATGCATTTCACCATTCTCTGCACTTTCTTCACTGTCATTTTCCTATATTTTCTTTTTCTACATTCTCTTAAATTTCTTCCTCTAACTATCATTTAAATAACCTTTCTCATCTCAGACCATCATCATACAACTATTCTTCAACTCTAAATTCTTTTTTTTTTGGTCATCTCTAAAAACACTCTAAACTCACGTATACAATGAATAAACAACCATAAACAAAGCATTTACTTGTTCTTCTCTCCAAATTTTTCTACACCTAATCATACATGTTTCCTAAACTTTCAACTTATAAATCATTTCTATACTATCTTAAGACATCTAGATGATCAATTATTCGAAAATCACACATATTTTTTTTTCATATTTTAAACCCTCGGTGTTCATGAAAAACATCCATTTTTCTTCATGATCATGCAATGACAAATAAATCACCATTTTGGTTTCATAAAACTACAACTCTAAAGGATTTACAAAATAATTACTTGATATTTCTCCAAAATCTACAAAAGCTCAAGAAACCCTAGTTTCCATGCAATTCACGTACACCACTTAAGGGGTTGACAAGCTTTGGTTTTTCTTAAGAAAAAGAGAAGGAAACTAAAGTTGGGAGTAGCAAGGAGATAGAGTGAAACAAGGTTAAACTTTGGTGGAGTTTTGATGAAAACCTCTATGTTACTGAAAAACTTAAGAAAGAAGCTATGAGGAAGATGAAGGTAAGAACAGTAACTTATCTTTCAAGGTTAAGAAAATTAAACTTAAAACTTGGACACTTGTCCAATTCTGAAGACATTAGCTAATTTCTCCAAACTAACTAGTTCTATTTGAACTAGTTCCATTATCTCCCATCTTTTCATTAGAATTATCTCCACAATTTTTAATATTTTCTTCTTAGAAATTCTAAGTCATCTCCGAAATTTTCAAAATCATTTTTAACAATTCTCCAATATCATTTGATTTCTATTTCTATTTTCCATACATCAATTTACTTACCAAATGGCATTTTTCCTGGTACAATTTTATCCACATTTTCATAAATAAATCCTAAAATTCACCAAAGTTCAAAAATAACAACTACACTCTCCAATTAAATTTTCAATACAATAATTTCACAATTCTCAATAATATCACAACACAATTCGATTATACCTAGAATTATCCATGAATGCATGTATACTTATTTTCATGTACAAAAATCTCTACATTCACGAGTATGTGTATATCATACTATGCATGAGCATGAAATGCATTTCTAATCTCTCAACATTCTTTCATATTTACTATTTTAACCTCCCCGCAGGTAATGGGATGTTACAGTAATGTTACTAGCACTTTACTTACTGACAAGCTTAATTTGCCTATTTTGAAACATCCTAGACCATATAAATTGCAATGGCTAAATGTTTGTGGTGAGGTGAAAGTCACCAAACAAGTGATGGTTGCATTTTCTGTTGGCAAGTATCATGATGAGATTTATGTGATGTTGCGCCTATGTATGCTAAATATGTTTTGCTTGGTGGGTCATAGCAATTTGATAGAAAAATTAGGCATGATGGATGCAAAAATTGTTATTCTTTTCCTTTCCATGGTAAAAATATTATGCTAAAACCTCTTAGGGCCATTCAAGCTTATGAGGATCAAGTAAGGATTGGGAAAGATTGCAAATTGAGAGCAACAGAAAAGAAAAAGAGAGAGGTCGAAAAGAAAGAAAAAGATAGAGAATATAAAATGAGTGGAAAAAATGAAGAAAAGAGAGTGACTTTATTTTCTAGAAAAAATGAGATCAAAAGAGCTTTAAAATGTGAAGATTCTTATATACTTTTATATAAAGATGTTTTCTTAACTATTAATGAGCTTGATCCATCTTTTTCGTCTAATGTTTTGTCTTTGTTGCAGGACTTCAGCGACTTATTTTCAAAGGACATTCCCAATGGATTGCCCCCTTTGAGAGGAATTGAGCATCATATAGACTTCCTTCCTAGAGCTTCAATTCTGAATAAGCCCACGTATAGAGCCAATCCGGAAGAAACTAAAGAGATCCAAAGAAAAACTGAAGAGCTTATGAACAAGGGCTTTGTAAGAGAAAGCTTAAGTCCATGTGTTGTGTGGGTTATGCTTGTTCTTAACAAAAATGGCAAATGGAGAATGTGTGTTGATTGTAGAGCCATCAATAAAATCACGGTGAAATATCATTACCCTATTCCTCATTTATATGTTATGCTTGATGAGTTACATGATGCTTGTATATTTTCTAAAATTGATCTCAGAAGTGGGTACCATCAAATTCGCATGAAAAAGGTTGATGAGCGGAAAACTCCTTTAAAAACTAAGTTTGAGTTGTGTGAGTGGTTAGTTATACCTTTTGGCTTGACTAATAGGCCTACTAGTTTTATGAGTTTGATGAATCATGTGTTTCTTTCTTTTATTGAAAAATATGTGGTTGTCTATTTTAATGATATTCAAGTGTATTTTAGGAGTTTAGATGATCATGTGAAACACTTGTATGATGTGTTTGGACTTTTAAGAGGGAATATGCTTTATGCCAATTTAGAAAAATGTTCCTTTTGCATGGATATTGTTGTGTTTCTTAGTTTTATTGTAGATGCTAAAGGACTTCAAGTTGATGAAGAGAAAGCGAAGGCAATTAGAGAATGAGCAACTCCCAAGAATGCAAATGAAGTTCAAAGCTTTCATAGCTTGGCAAGCTTCTATAGGAGATTTGTGAAGGACTTCTCTATTATTGCTACCCCTTTCAATGAATTGGTGTTGCAAGCTAAAGTTAGAGCCAACATTTAGAGGAGAAATGAACAATATGCAAAGCAAGCCAAAAAAGGTCGAAGGAGTGTTATATTTGAACCCGGTGATTAGGTTTGGGTGCACTTGAAAAAGGAGAGGTTTCCAGAATAAAGGAATCTAAGTTACAGCCAAGAGGAGACGACCCCTTTAAAGTTTTAGAAAGGATTAATGATAATGCTTAAAAAATTGATTTGCCTAGCTCTTATGGTAATGTTAGTGCTACATTCAATGTATTTGACTTATCCCTCTTTGATGTTGCAGTTTCGAGGATGAATCCTTTCAAGGAGGGAGCGAATGATGGAGAACCATGGGCATGTAAAAGACAAGAAGAGAAGCATACATGGTGTGATCCACCTTAAGGAAATCTAGGACATGACTTGCATGGACATGAGCTTTCAAAAGGAGGCTTAGGAGCTGAAATTGAATCAGATTTGAAGTTTGAATGTGCAAGGCAAGGGTTGAACAAAATTTCCATATTAAAGGCCCAACATTCAACTCTAATGTTCCTAAAGATCCATTACAAGATTTTGGAGGCCCAATGACAAGAGCTAAGGCCAAATCAATGAAACAGGAATTGAATTGATTGATCCAAGACCTTCAAGAGATAGAGCCCATATTGTTGATGCTGAAGTTATGTAAATATAATGCCCTAGAAAGCAAGTGTATTTAATTATGACTTAATTTTCTTCTAGTTACATTTGTAATGAAAATATTTATTATTAACAAAACAAAAGAGTTTGGTTTTTATGAGCATTATATATCTAGTCATAAGGTATCGAGATTCTTTTGTAAGTAATATACATACACATAGAGATGTATGGGAAACATGTGTATTAAAAAATCTAAAATAATGGATTCACAGTTGAATAATCAAATTGGTCATGTAATTATGGTTTAGACCGTAGTGTTGCGATTTATCTCCATACAAGCAAAAGAGTTTACTTCAAGGGAATGGTGAGTTTCATATCATGATAGTAGTTGACTATAGATAACGGCGCTATTAAATGAATCTGTAATCAAGTATGTTGGAATTATTAATTGAAACATGTATCAGTGAACATTCACTCAAATAAAGAATTTATAGTGATATCATCAGTTCTTGATATTTTATGGAGATTGGTGAATAAATTGGCACCAGTTGTTTGATGGACTAGCTACCCATCAAATCTTAACATGAAGATGAGATCTTGTGTGTCAATCACGATATATAGTAAAATGGGAGATCTAGAAGGAAAAACCAGCATAAGGGAAAAACAGTAATTTTACCCTTTATTGTGCGAATGGCTATAATATGGTTCATATTAGAGTTTGCAATTGGACATTATTCTTTGAAACATTTGTTCTTATAATATTTAGTAATTCAAAAGCTCAACTAATTGTCTTTAGTGGAATGACATTTAGTTAATAAGCTAGAATTAATTCTAATAAGATTAAATTAATTCCGGGCTTATTGGAGCTTGAATTATATAAGTCCAATTAGATTCCCTATTTGGCTTCTAGGAAGGTTATCAAGCAAAGTAAGAAATATAAATAGAGGTTTTAAAGCCTATGATTGAATGTTGGGCTCAGACTAATTAATTGTTAATTACAAGCGCAAATGAACTTTTAGAAATGGGCTAGACTTTGGTTTAATTAGATTGATTAAATTAAAACAAAGTTATTAAAAATAAATGGAGGAGGAATTTCAGTTTTATTGGGATATTAAAGATGGTTTTAACATTGATTTGCTATATTAAAGATGGTTTTAACATGCTTTATCATCATTAAATGGAGCAATGATGTTATTATTAAATGGTTTAATGGTTGTCTTTTAATGATAGCATGTAACCTTTTACCATTCATTGGATTAAAGAAGAAAGAGGAACATTTGATGGACCATCTTCTATCTTTCATCACAAAACCAAAAATGATATGTCTCATTTAGTTTAATAGTCTTTTCATATGGCCATCTTAAAGACAAATAAGAAGAGTCTCATTTATTGCCTTCTCTATGACTAATTAAAGAATGAAGTGATGCATTTGATGCAAATCTCTCCTTTCTTGTGATGTTAATCGAAATTCAAAATAAGGAAGAAAGTGTTCTTGCATTTTTTGACTCTCTCTCTCCTATCTTGCATTGTATAGCCGAAAATTGCATAAGAGGTGTCTTATCTTTGGCTTCTTTCTTCTTGGGCAAAATCTCTTCAAGTTTTCTTATCCTTTCCCACCAAAGGATCTAGTTAACCAAGTTGTCCAAAAAGAATAAATTGTAGATCAGATCGGTCGAGGATACAATATCGAGAAGTGGATACAATAATGTGAAGAGGATACATCACCCAGGAGAGGATACATTGTCGAGGATAGGATAGCACAACAAGGATTTAAAGCTCTATCAAAGGAGTCAGTAATATTTCTATCATCTTGTTCTTATGTTAAATATTATCCTAATACCGTATCATGTATGGATTGCCATGTTGATTTGGTTATATTGCTTCCACTGCAATTTTTATTTCTAAAAAGTTTTCAAATCTACAGTTTTATCTAAATATTGCACGCTTATTTTTTCGATCCAACGATTAGTATCAGAGCTAATTTTCTTATGTATGATTTTGGTTCCTATATGTGATGCATAGGTTGGCAATCTTTTTTGTATATTGCATATTTTTATGTGATAGAAATATATATGGTGTATGTTTTGCTCTTTTGATTGTCCATAGATTCTAAACTTACCTTGAAAGTTTTGTTCATTTGGTTGTAACAAAGAGGGTGGCCTATCATCGTCATGTTTCCTCTTTGGTTTCATCTTTATGTTTTCTTTAATTATATAACCTACAAAATCATGTAATGCTGAAGATGAAGAAGCTATGGATGAAGAAATGAAGAGGTAAGGTTTTGGTTTTGTTTAAAGTGTATTGGTAAAGCTTCGGTTGTTAGAAAACCAAAATGCTTGAATTTTGTGTTGACAAATTTTCAGTTTTATGAAACAACAAGTTTCAGTTTTGATTAAAAATAAGTGCTAGATTTTTTGTTTCATATGGACAAGTTTCAGTTTTGATGGAAAACAAGTGCTGGATTTTTTGTTTCATATGGATAAGTTTCGGTTTTGATGCAAAACTAGTGCTAAAATTTTTGTTTTCAAAGTGACAAATTCGTTTTTATAAAAATCAGAACTTTTTTGTAAAAGAACAGCCATTACACACTTTTTTATCGAATTGGCCGGGTCATGTGAGCGAAGAGTTCAAAGTGGAAGATCCAAGCCCGCGAAAAAATTGTTGGGCCTAAAAGCCTTGTAATTGTATTTATGTTTCTAGGATGGACAATCAAAAGTGGCTTATTAGTTCATGTGATGAATTGATAAATTAATGCAAATAATATGTGATATTATGTGATTGCATGTTATTTAGAAAATTGCCAACCCTAGCTTTGCCATTCATTCATTATGTATGAGATATATAATGCAACAATAGATGATGGATAATAAATTGCATCTAGACAAGATGGTATTTATTAAAACGTAAAGCCCAAAAAGATTGAGTAGGAGAGGATGCTCATATGAGAGTCCACGATCTCCGTATGATGGCCCATTTGCATGTGGTGAAGTGTTACTCCCTACCGGAGGGCATGAATCTTAGATCTTGCATGGTTTGGGTCTCCTTAATGATAAGTCCATTTATTGGTAGAAAATGTGACCACCCACCGAGGCATGGATTGTAAGTACCTTTAGTGGATGAATCAAATGGTTACACACTCAATATATTTTATCAATAACCTACCCACCATAGCTTTTTTGGTAAAAGATGCTTGGTATCTTTTTTAATGGGAGGGTCTCAATTTTTCTTTTAATGGATAAGATGGCTCACTGTCACTTAGTCCATTATAGATAAGAAAAATAACCATCGTATAAAGATTTTAATTTTTTAAAAAGTTTTGTTAAATCTATCATCATGAATACATGCATCATGATTTTATACAAAGTTCCAATATTGTTGACTAGTATGCTCATGTTTTAATAATTTATTTTTTAGACATAATCACCACAAAATGAATCCACTCACTTTGCCCTTGACAAATAACAAATTGGAAAATGGGGAGAATTTTAATGAATGGATATGTAACCTTGACATTGTTCTTCAATATGAAGGAATTTTATGGGTGTTAACTGAAAATGAGCCTGCACCTTCGGGTGGAGATTCAACTCCTGAGCTAGTCTAACAACATGAGCGATGATAGAATGTTGATAAGACTACTAAGTGTTATATTCTAGCTTCTATGAACGACATGTTGCAAAAGCAAATTGCTTGTATGAAAACTACTAGTGCAATGGTACATCACCTACATGAGATGTTTGGTGTGAGGACCGGGCTTGCAAGGGTGAAAGCTATTCAAACCTTTCATAATCTTGGAAAAATACCTGGTGAATCAGTGCAGGATTATATGCTTAAGGTAATCTCTATGATCATTAAGGTTGAGATGCTTGGGGAGGATATGGATGCGGACACGTAAATGATTATGGTCATCAATAGCTTAAACTCTTCTTTTCACCAGTTTAAGTTGCACTATGAGCTCAACAGCAAGGATTACACCTTGAGTGAGTTAATGAATACACTTCAGAGTACGGAGGAGATATTAAATATCAAGGCACATGGGCCCGAAGCTAATGTTTCATCTTCTTCTAAGCCCAAGGGTAAGGGTAAGCAAAAGCAAACAAGGTATGGGTTTCCTAAGTTTGTTATGAACTAGAAATGTTGCAGATTATCTTATTCTTGGATATTAGATTCAGGAGCCATTAACCATGTTTGCAATTCTTTGCAGGGGTTCTAGCAAATGAAAAAACTACCTAAAGGCCAGTTTCAAGTCAAGATACCAGATGGATCCTTTGTTTCAGCAAAATCAGTGGGAGTAGTTGTTGGAGTTATGTAAATATAATGCCCTGGAAAGCAAGTATATTTACATGTAACTTTATCTTCTTCAGTTACAGTTTTGTAATGAAAATATTTATTATT
>JAOTAX010000001.1:21327161-21345597 GCA_025629825.1 Erythroxylum guanchezii
TACTTACATTTTTCTGCACACTTAACAAACTTATCAAAACAGTTCATACATTTCCAAGATTATTATTATTTGATTGTTAACAAAATTAATAGAAGTGAAGTCTTCTTGACTTAACATTAACAATTTCTTTCTTTGGCTAGTTAAGTTCAATTTTGTTCCATCAAAAACTAAGCAAGGAAAGAAAAGGTTGAAAGAGAGAAAATCAAAATTTTGTTTTGCCTTCATAAAGGTAAAAATTATTAGATTCTAAAAATATTGAGAATTAAAAATTTTAAGTTTACAATTTTATGTATATCAGGATTACGTTTTGTTTTCTACTTCTCTCAATTAAATTACAGTGGAAGAACGGAACTGTCAAATTTACGGAAAGTGCAGGGTTTGGCACGCCAAATTTATGGCATGAAAATGGTGTAAATGAAAAGACAGAGTAATCCAACTTTATGTTACTTTGATTTCGTGCGTGCCTGTTACATGGTTACGTTCTTTATGGAAGAATGTAGGTGATAGCAGGTAGATACGACATGCAAATGTGGGGATTTTAAAATCCTGCTCAGACTCACGAAAGCTCGAGGTTCTAGATAGGGTTCTGCACTGGCAGTTTTGTATTGAAAATTAATTTAATTTTTAATGTTAAAGTAATAGCTTAATATTTGTCATATTATACTAACTAATTTTCAAGCTCACAAAATAACGTTTTTTAACTTCTGAGGTCCACTGTTATTATGTTGGCATTCTAGGTAAAACTTCATTCTAAACTCTTTAATTTAGGGTTTAAAGCCCTAAAACCCCTTCATTATTCTTGGACCAACAATATCTAATTGACTTGTTGTTTTTTTTTTTTTAAACCCTTTTTGTTTGCAGAGATCTAACATTTCCACCTCTTGGTTCTGCTTGTCTCTATGCTTTTTCTTGTACTTGTTCACAATCCATGAACATCATCGGGAGAGCTTCAAAGTTCTATTTAACGTTATGCCTAGAATCTCACCTTTGAAAGTTATTCATGTGCCTAAACCAATCGAGACACAAAAGATCTCGCTTACAATGATATAATACATTTCTGTTCATATCTCCCATAGTGAATAACTTCAACGATCTTGAACAAAAAGCCCCATCAATTATGCTTCAAATTAAGAAACATCTCTGTTAATGAAAATCTTCATTTTCTTTATTTATTTTACTGCAATCTACATTTAGGGATGATTTTGTTCCCCTTCAAGTAACCAATGGTCAGTTAGTTTTCATTTATTTTTTTGGATTTTTCAAATTTAGTAAAAATCCTGTTTATTTTAAGTTTTTGATTTCTGTTTTTGGTTTTGAAAATATATAAAAACTACAAAAGTAAATTTTGTTTTTTGTTTCTTTTTATGATATGATTTATTATTAACTAAATATATATTATTTAGTTATCTAGCATTATAATTATTAATAAAAACTATTGATAATTTAAAATTATTTATTTTTGTAATTAAATTAACTATAATTAATATAATAATTATTAATGAATATAATTAAATTTCAAATAAAATTTTGATTTAATAATTAAATTATATTTAAAATAAATATTAATTTGTAAATAAAATTTAATTTTAAAATTATTTATTTTGATGAAATGGAATAATTTTTATTAAAAATTACTAATAAATATTATATAAGAGATAAAAATAAATTTAGTTAATTAAAAATAATTTATTCTTAAGTTTTATCTAATGTATAATTATTATTAGTAATAAAAAGATAATTATATTAACATTAACAACCGAATAAGTTTTTTTTTCTTAAAAGAAAAAAACAAAAAATAATTTAAAATTATATATATATAATTAAATTGATGAATAATTTAATAATTTATATAATTTTGTGATTAAATTAAATAAAATTATTTTAATAATTATTAATAAACTTAATTAAATTTAAAATATCTTAAAAATTTCAATAAAATTTAATTATTAAAATACAATTAAAGTAAATAATAATTTATAAATAAAACCTAATTTTAAAACTATTTTCATTTTTCATAAAATGAATAATTGTTATTAACAATTTGTTAGTAAATATTATATAAGAGATAAAAATAAATTTAATTAATTAAAAATAATTTATCTTTAAGTTTTATCTAATATGTAATTATTGTTATAAATAAAAATATAACTATTGATATTAACAACTAAGCATGTTTTTGTTTATTTAAGAATAAAATAAAATAAAAACTAAAAATCACTAAAAAATAGAATTGGAATAAAACGGCCCTAAGTTTTAATTTTTTTGAAATATAAAAGAATATATTAAGGAGACAAGACGAAAGTAGCCCTGCAAAAAGTTAAAAGTGATATAAACTTCCAACTAGTTCCACACAGGTGCAATATTGATCAAATAAAAGGAAAGGCAAAACAAAACAAAAAGAACAGAAAGTGCCAGGCACCATCGGATTACTATTACTGTGTTACTTCATCAACTGTTGGAAAACATTGAGTCCAGATATGGAGAAGGGACCATTCTCTTTGCATGTAGCTAGATGAGATAAAAGTTGAGATATTTGTCATGTGCTCTATCATACATGCATTTATGTGACCAATTCATGGAAGATCCAAGTTGTGATAACGCATGCGAACTACTATACTAGGTATGGGAATCCATTTTGCCTCATGACTATGATTTAATGGAGGTGGTTCCCTGTGTGACTTTCCTTGTTGAATGATTTCTTTGCGTAGAAAAGAGAGAAGAATCACATGTCCTTTACCAGCTATGCAAGTTGACCAGCGCAAGATGTTTCCTTTAAGTTAGAATGAGTAATCTGCTTCCTATCCCTAATAAATAGTCCTTCCTTTTACCCGAGTTTCTAAATGTTAAATGCATAAGTATTGCTTCACGGTGTAATTAAAAGTAAGTAAGAATAGTTATCCAATGCTTAAATTTTCACCAAATAATTCTTTCTTTTCTTGAAATGTCAAGGAAAGGTCCATCATTTCTTCATAGTAATGCTATAAGTAATGTGTAATTTTCTTATTATTATCAGTTCTCTCAAGCTGTGACATATAAGCCTATAGAGCTCTAAGGGTTCCATCTTAGAATTCTAAATCTTTTATGATTCCTTTCAACCTGTATCTTATAAATCTCGTACCTGTGACTTAGTTTGAAAATTTGTGGTTCTTAGTGTTCAAATTTCTTACCTTTAGAGCTGACTGTATGGTTTCCATTAGAGAAGTACGCTAGAAGTTAAGGTTACAATTATGAAATAACATCCTCCAAAGTGTGGTAGAGTATGAATATGAGACTATAAGATGGTTAGAGGCTTCTAGGTCAGTTTGGCGAAAATTGCATAAAGAGATATCATTCTAGGTTTTTTTTTAAGTACAACAAGTTATCCTTAATGGCCATCCATATAATAATGGAATATTTAGGAATATTGTTCTAAAACCATATAATCTTGAACTAATTGACCTTATGAAAATAAGGGCTAAATAATGATCTGCAGAAGGAAATGGTGGCTAAATAATGATTTGCAAAAGGAAATGGTGAAGGACTTGGGTGGAGCTTATGAGTCTGATAACACTGACATTTTTGGTTTCATTAGGGGAGGGAACTGAAGAATATTAGCTAGTCTTCTAGGTGGTATCACCTATTGATTGTGATTGTTCAGCATATTCACCTTACCATCTAGGGGAAAGACATACTAAATAGAATGAAAAGAAGCATGGAGATAAAGAGAGCGAAGGTCTAACCAATTGTCATAACAAAGTCTAGTTTGCTTCCCATTACCCATAATGTTTTTCATTTCAATAGCCATGGTTTCCCTAATGTTTAAAAGGAGTTTGATATTTGATTACAATTTAGAGTTCAACTTCATAAGCCAGCAACTAGATCTTTTAAAATACTCTTTATGCATCAATTTCGACCATAATGTCTCTTTCTTATCGAATAAGCATCAAATCCTTTTTTCCATAAGGGATTATTAGTATCCAAATTTGATTTGATTCTTGGACCCTCTTGGAATTTAGGTAAACAAATCTCTTTCCATTTGGCTTTAAGAAATCCTTTGTTTGAACATTCTCCATTCTATAGGAAATTCATCAGAATTCTCTCAATATCTTTGAAATTTTGATTGGAAGGGTCCCATGAGAGCTCCAATAGATGTACCTAGCACTTATCACTAAGGAAATAAGATGCTCTGCCTACATAAGATAGAACCTTGGTCTTCTAGCTACTAGTTCTGCTTTAAACAACATCAGAAAGCGACTTATAATTATTGCAAGTTAGTCTTGAAGAAGAAAAAGGTAAAATAAGATATTTGAGGGCCATAAAATTATATTAAGGATTATTTTAAGGAGCTATGGATTGAGGAAATGGAGATCTAAATCTTACTTCTATTGATTAAAAGTCACGAGTTTATTGATAATTTGAGAAAGCACCCTAAAAGTAGATGTATAGAGTTCTTGTCAACACCACTAAGTAGAAATAGGTCATTCATAAAAGATAAATTATATATCCTTATTTTTCTGTAGTTGTAGTGATTCTTGAATGCATCCCTTGATTTATGTTTTAAGATATCATCCTAGTGACGACTTTGAGAGATAAAGGAAAAAAGGTAAAAGGATAAGCGATCCCCTTGCCTACTTCCTTTCGCCCCTTGAAAAATTTAAATAGCTTCTCCATTTAGAAGAACTCTAAAAGAGGCCGTAGAAAACATCGATAGATCCACTTAATGAAGATTGAAGTGAAGTCAAATGGCTACAAAGTATGACAAACAAAGTTCCAATTAAAATTGTCAAAATGTTTTAAAAAATTCATCTTCATAACAAAACTTTCAATTAACTTAACAGTGTGGTATTCATTGAAAATATCTTGTGCAATAAAGAGAATATCTCTTATATTGCAATTTGAAATAACAACATATTTTGAGACATTGATAAGATCATTTAAGAGAGGTTTAAGTCTCTATGCCAAGATTTTGGAGATGAATTTGTATAGGGTGTTGTAATAGGAGATTGGTCTAAAGTATTAGAAAGAGGTTGGGTTAAGTGTTTTAGGGATTAGGCATACGAAGGTACTGTTTAACTTTTTGAGTATGGTTTTAGAAGAAAGGAATTCATAAACTATATTATAGATACAGTAAATAAGTTCCAAGACTTTTATAAAGAAAAAAGGCATTGAATCCATGAGGTCCTGGTGCCTTATTAAGATCAAAACTGAATAAGTCTTGATTAATTTCAAAATTGGTAACTAGCTTAATGATATAGGATTAGAAGTGAGAGGGAGATGAAGTTAGATAGAAAGGATAAAGAATTGAGGAAATTGAGTTAGAACCTAATAAAGAATTAAATAAGTTATGAGCTTGGGATTTTAATTTGTCTTGATCAAAGCAAGAAGTGCCATTAGCATTTAAGATTCCAAAATTTTATTGATATTACTCATAGATTGAATAGATCTGAAGAAGAAAGTAGAATTCGAATCCCCCTCTTTTAACTATGAAACTCTAGCTTACTTTTTGAGTAAAGAGTTGTGAGCTTTAAGAGAGATTAGGTAAGATCTAATCTTTTATTTTTCCTTTTATCTTAAGGGACCATTGAGAGGATTATTTTATATTTTTGTTTATACAAACTATAATTCCCCTTTATTTCTGTCAATATCCTTACATAAGTCATCTTTGAAGTGAGCATTAAGAAATTTGTTTAGATCCTACTTTATTGTCTTGAGTCTTCTTATAAGATTGAAAGATTCATTCCATTCTATTGGAGTTTCTAATCCTTTGTCTATCACATTGTCATAAACCTCTAACTTAGTATGAAAATTAAAGAACCTGAATGGAGTTCTTAGCTTCCTTGAGTGCGAAGCCAAATTTATCCCTAAAGGGGAGTGACCTATTACTTTAGGAGTAGAGAATTAACTATATCTATTACAAAAAATCCCCATCCATTTAAAATTAATTTTCCCATATCTAGTTTTTTTCCTTATGTAGTGCTTGCTTCTTGTTTATTTAACCAGGTTAATAGATTTTCTTTGAAGGAAAAGTCTACTAAGCCAGCATTAAACAAGCAAGATTTGAAACTTTAATCTATATTCCTAGTATGCTTCTATAAGCTTCAACTTTATAAGAGTTGTGAACAAAATTGAAATTTCCTAATGCTATCCACGGATCTTTTATATTTTTAGCAAGATCTTCTAGGTCTTTGTACAAAACAATTCTTTAAAAGGAAAAATTGGAGGCATGTATGAAAGTGATACAAATATTTTCCTAAAGTGAAAAGGAATAGGCTTGAAGATGTAGGAACTGATGTGATTGTTTAGTGGATAATTCTTGAAGAGTATTTGAATTGTAGGAAATAATAAACCTTCCAAAATAATGTGATGTATGATTGGAGATAGCCTTCCATTTATTGCCTTGGAGCTATAGGCCTTTGGAGAACTGATTCTTTGATTTTTGTTTCCAATAGACCAATTAAGAATGGATCTTTATCTAAGATATAATCTCTTATAGTTTATTGCTTCTTAGGGAAATTCAAGTTTATAGAATTCAAAGCTATAATCATTGTATGGGGCGGTGATGGACTTTATAAGCCTTTGACCTTTTGTTTCCTAATGGATTTTATTTTGGTATCTTAGTTGGATGGTGTTTCTTCTATGGGATTTTTAGGATGAATATGATTACTAAGCTCCAAGATTAAAAGAGATTGGTTATCCAAGTTTAGATCCACATTTTCAAAATTGTTAGGAGCTTTAAAAATAGGAGGAATGGAGTTATAAGGGTGCAGCAAAAGTGGGGATGATGCATTGTTTGAAATGATGTTAAAAGGGTTCTTAATAAGGACTTGGTTAGTTACACTTGGAGAGGTGGCCCGAAGGGGAGAAGGATCACGAATGGTTTCAATGAGTGGAGTTCCTAAACTAAAAAAGACCGTAGTATGAGTTAAATTAAGGGTAGGATTAGATATCAAGGTAATTTGATTTCATATGGGCTTGGTTTAGGATTATGGGTTTTAGGCTTCTAGGTTTTAATCAAAGTAGCTTGAAGATGTTTTCAAGGATAAAATACTAAAATTTCAGAGGTTTTAGGTTCACCATATTCATTTAGTTGCATGAATTTAAGAGATTCTGGGAGGGAATTATGCTTATCAACTTTTATACATATCTTAACAAAGCTAACTCTTGTTATTTGAGGAATTTGCTCGTCAAATCTCAAAGGTTTCCTTGTAGTAATAGTTAAATAGCTTAACTTTATAGTTATCCTGTGTTCAAAGGAATATAGTGTAGTTTCCCCCAAAAAGGGATGTACTTGAAGGATTTCTTATTAAGCAACATTCCAGGACATTATTTACATAGGAACATGGGCTTTCGTCTTTAGTTCTAAGGACCATTTTCTTACGAATTCATACATCCTAAATGAATCTCTAAACATAAAGGGGAAGTAATTCCCTTCAGTGACAAGCACTAGCTAAAGTCCAATCTTACTATATGTTGCTTCAGTCTCGGATTTGATAGCAAGAAAGGGAGGGCACTTGTCTAAGATTAAGCTACTATAGTAGTGTTCCATTTGATAACACCTACCCTAAATATCTCAATTGGGGCTGAGATAATGGAAGTAGAAGCTTCTTTCAAAGATGAGATAAGTTTAAGCAGGATGGAAAGCTCACTATCCCCCACCATTTGATTCCAAGATTTTAGGGGATTTGAGGTTCAAGGTGAGGTGATTTTAGCTATAGTAAAGGTTTTAGTTGAAAGCAGATAGGAAGAGGAAGCTTGAATTACCAAAAAAAAAAAGGAAGCTTGATTATTCAAGGTCAAACTAGGGTCAAAACGAACAGGTCAGGGACTGAAAGTTTTAGAGGTAAGGGGAGGGAATAACTCCAAGGAAGAGAAAAGAGGAGCAAAGGCATAATGAGAAGTAGGAGGTAAGGCTTCAAAAGCAGCTAAGGACCTTAGAGAAAAAGGAAGAGGAAGAATGCTAAGGCCTTGAGTGGAAGGAGAGGGAGGCCAAAGGTTGGGAGCAGAGAACAACAACCCATAGGAGGTAGAAGGGGGTAACATAGTCAAGGAATTGAGTAGAGACCTTTGAATAAAAACTCAACCACATGCCTTAAATGATAAGGGCTAGCCAAAAAGCAAAGGGTTAGGAAGAAAAAAACTAAAAATAGTTCAGAAAAAGTTTGTTTAACCTAAAAAACATAGAGGGTTTGATCAACAGAAATGGTTAACTATCAAGAATGCATATAACTAAATTTCAAATTTAGTTATATGGTATCATATCTTGTTATGCCTGTATCTTGGAGTATTTCATCTCAATAAGAAATAGGAAACAATGACCTATAAAAAATATATTTTCTTTAGAAGTGATATTATAAATATTTTGTTTGATTAGAAATTAGCATCTAAGAATGTCTTTCTTTCATTTTTAAAAAACTGAATTTTAATTTGAGCTAATTTATTATAGGACATAACATCTTACTTAGTCCAAAATAATGAAAATTGTCATTATGCAGTAGTTCACTAAATATCATTGTTATTTGATTTAATTATCTCATAAATAAATCCATCTATTAGTAGGAAAGACATTTTACTAATAAATATACTCAACCCATACCTATAATTTTTCATTTATCGTTGATTTTAACTAAAAGAGTTATAGAGAATAAGATGGACATCACAAAGATTGATAAGATAACTATTATTTTTCATCTCCTCAAAAAAATAGTTTGCTGCGTCCATTGGCGGTCATATAATTCTTTGATGATAGGCATTGAACCTTGGCCTCATGAAGTCCATAAGGGTCCTTTGCTCTTCATGATATGTTTCCTCCATCATGGTTCTTTTTATCTCTTCTTTGCATTTGACTCTTCAAATTCCTCATTATTGCCTTGTCATATCTAAATTGATGTTTCTTCTACTTTTTGTCTAAAATTTCCTCACTTTTTAATTTCTTAGGATGGACCTTAATCACATAAGAAAGGGTAACAATTCCTTAAATCAAAGGAATTCAAATAATCCTAATGCTAAAATCCCTAATAACTTGTTGAGCAAGTTTTATATCTAATAAAACCCTCAATACTTGAATAATGATGTATCTCTTTATGAGAAATGCATGGAGAGTCATAGAGAGAGAGAATTTCCTCCCTCTATTTAGAAGCAGATTGGGTAAGCCTCATTCTCCTCTCTCTACCTTGCACCTCCTTCACCCATCACCCTCTCGTCCTCTTGGACATTGATTTTCTCTCCTATCCACCTTCATCTCTAGTTTTTGCCTCACCAGGGGTATCTTTGTCTTTCCTCCCTCCATAACACTTTCCCGCCTACTGTTTTTATCATTATTGAACTAACTTACTCTGAACCAATGACTAGAAAGCTGCTTTTTTGCCAAACCTAACTTCTCCCTTCACAATGCCTAACACATCACCCCATAATCTATCTAATTTCCCTCCTTTGCCATCGTGTAGTTCACCTTCCTCTTCTTCCCTTACACTCCTTACTACCCCATCTGCCCCAATCATTTCTATACTATCTACCCAAAAATATGGAAACATGTTGTTGGAGATTCATGCTGTTGGAATTATGCCCATAAACCAATTGTTATATAATAGATTCAACACCTTTGTTTTGTGATTATTAACTTTGTTTAATAAAATGGAAAATGATTATATTATCATATTATGTTTATTGCTTTTATCCTAATATGATAAGTCCTTGATTAAATTTATATACTTGCCATCATAATGGAGATTATGATAATGAGAGTCAACTTTTTAGGGTTTAATTTAAAAGTTTTCTTGATCGTAGGATCATCAAATAAGGACTTTAATGATCCCGTTAGATCAATATGTACGTAATAGTATCCATTGGATGAATATTAGTAGATCTCATTTACTAAGTTATATATATAGATGATGCATATGGAGATATGATCATTGAACTAACCAAATTGAGAATTCCCAATAGTTAATATTACCTATGAATTGTCAAGTGGGATATTCTCATAAGGATTTAAATGTATATTTTTCCTTTAACTTGAAATCATCATAGTAATAAATAGATCACTTATTATGTTTTGATGTTGGATACCTAGTGTGTAAAAATACTAGTTGAATGGTCATTGAATATAATTAAGTACCTATCTGATTAGTGGTGAGTCAAGATGGGATCTATTGACTCTAGGTATTGAGTTTAAGCTCTATGTTATCAATGATGTTAATAGTTGTTTTAATACCTTGGCTAGGGAGATTGAATGAGTGAGTAAAAGGATTTTCTTAAGTCATTCACCAATCATTAATGATCAACATGTAATATAGTTGGTTATCTAATAAGGTTTGACAGTTAAACCATATCTTAGGATAATCCGAAGTTGTAATGATGGAAAGTGATAATACATTATCCTTAACCAGGTTCCATTTTTGTAAGGTTGTTACTTCACACTATCTGGTCATTGAGGATTGTTGTTAGATGCGAACCTTGATTAGTAATTAATTGGATTAATTACTACCAGCTTGTGATGAACCTATATGGTCACACACTTACGAGTATAATATTTCCTGTTTATGATTATTTAATTTATTATGAGATAATTTATTAAATAATCTATATGGAATATTATTATATTTTTTGCTAGCACAAAAATATAATTAATATTGGAAATTCTCATGTACAAAATAAATGAATAAAATAAAATAGTTTTATTTTATTTTATTTTATAAATAATAATTATTATTAGAAAAAGGAGGCGTCAGATGGTAAAAGGCGTTCTGAGCTTGGTGGTTTTGGTTTTGGTTTTACATTTTAAAACCAAAAACAAAAAGTAATGCTGGGGTTGGTTTTTTTTTTTTAAAGTTATAGAAACGTTAAAAAACTTGAAAAGATAGAAGAGAGGATAAAAATATTCTCCTTCATTTTAACTACGTTAAAAGAAAATGAAAAGAAAGATAAAAACATACTCTTTTGTTTTGTACGTTAAAAAGAAAACAAAGAGAAGAGAAAACACGAGAAAAATTGTTTTCTCTATTATTGAAGAAAGAGTTTTTCAAATTAACCATAACCATATCAAATGTTGAAAGCGGGACGTATTTCTCAGTGTGGAGTGCATAGAGACTTCATGTTTTTGAAATTCATTACCGATTAATCCTCACAAATTCCAGGTATTTATTTTTGTCTGTCCTTACTACTAGTATCTTTTATTAACGCAATAGATGAATATAGGATTGCAATTTTTATTTCCGCTGCATATGTGATCCTATAATTAGTACCAGAGCCAGTATTGCGTTCACATCATACTTGAAAAAATGACCATTGATTTGCGTATTTTGTTGTGTTCTTTGCTTTAACACATGAAAGTTGGTCATTTAATATGCATTTGAACATCTTGGCTCTACTTTGAAATTGGTTTCACGAAAACCGAAAACTTCATTTCATATTCTTTAAACATATAAACATTACAAAGGAAGTTAGAAAACATCCATACTCTTTCTTTAGTTTTACATTGAAATAACGAAAAAGAAGGATCAATAATATATATACAACAAACGTACGAAAAATGAGAGAAAGCTCGTAAGTTATACATTTTACATAACAGAGGCCAAATTCTTAAAAGCTTTTGACATTCACTGTGAAATTGGTTTCACGGAAAATGAATACTCATTAAATGCATTTATCAAATGTGGTACGCATGGTTTAATACAAAGTTGTTTAAAAGTTTTTGGTTAAAAGCTTTTGATAGTTGTTATCATAAATACACGATTATACAAGCAAATGACAAGCTTTTGATAGATTTTTAATTTTTTTGTCAATTGTTATCATTAAAAAAACATGTCATATGATGTTGTGTGCACGGTTTATTACAAGGTTTTAAAAGCAAATACCAGATGTTATTTTTTCCACTATGTGCACGGTAGACTCATTAAATAGCATTAGACAAATGTTATCCATCAAAGATGTGCATGGTAAACTCATTGATTATAATGTGTTTGTTATGACTTACATTATTACATTAAAAGTTTCTTGTATGAATGTTGTCTGAAAATGTGATATGATCACTAATACTATTAAAACTTTTTTAATAACATGAAATCTTAACCCTTTAAAATTATTGAGTTTATTTTGATATAATAGATGATATTCTATCAACAAGAATTTTCCACCTAAGAAGATAATAATATTTATTTTTGTTTACAAGGAATGACATGATAACCAGGTGACTTATAGTTCAGGGATAAATAATATTTTCTATTGCATATGATGCATGTGCGAGGAAAAATTACTTAATTTTATACTTTTGGCCTAGACTACCTAGGGAGTATAATATTAATTAATTCCCCGTCACTTGGGTGGATAAATTAAATTATACTAATAGGAACAACCTAACAACTAGGGAACTATATCGTATTTAGCCTGTTATAAAATTTATATGATAAAATAGGAAATTTATCATTCTTTAATTATACATGAGCAACGACTTGACAACCAAGGGACTTATTCATGTTTTAAAGATTTTATATCATTTAGATAAAAGTCCATGTCTTAATGATATATGATTGTGTTTTTATTTTTGTGTTTTCTTTTTATTAGATTTTTCAAAATGTCTACTATATCATTGCAAAGCATTCTTGATGCTAACAAGCTAGTGGGTAATAATTTTGATGATTGGTACCGAAATATGAGAATTGTTCTCATACATGAAAAACTTATGGATGTAATCGATAAACCTATAAAGGAAGCGCATCCTGAGGGAATTGATGATGCTAATGCATTGGATGCATATTTTAAGTACAATGAACAAATATCTAATGCCAAGTGCATTATCCTCGCATCAATGAGTTCTGAACATCAAAGGCAGCATGAAGGTATGAGTCCTCCACAGATCATTGAGCATCTTAAGAAGATGTATGGGTCACAAAGTAGGATTGCTAGATACCAGTTATCTAACTCGCTATTCAAGTTTAAACTGAAGCCTAAATCTCATGTGGGTGTTCTTAAGATGATTGATCTTATAGAACAACTTGAGAAGTTAGGGTGTTCATTAGGGAAAGAGTTGTCACAAGATTTGATCTTACAGTCTCTTACTGATATTTTTTCACCGTTTATTGTTAACTTTCACATGAATAAGATGAATTGTGATCTTCATGAAATGCTTAACTTGTTGATCGATTATGAAAATCAAGTAGCATTGTTTGAGAAGGTAAAAGTGTCAGGGTCTGTGAACCTGGTTAGTAACTCTTTTAAGAGTAAGTGGAAGGGCAAAAAGAAGCCCAAGAAAAATCATCTTACACATAAGGGTGTTTAAACAAATCCAAGGGTAAGGTGAAGAAAGTTGACCAAAAGGATGCTAAATGTTTCTTCTATATAAAGAAGGGATATTAGAAGAGGAACTGCCCAGGGTACTTAGCTAGTTTGAAAGGCAAGAAATAAGGTGGGACATTTATGAAAAATACTTTCATGATTTCTTTAACTACTATTAATTCTACTAAATGGGTATTAGTTACTAGCAGTAGCATTAACATCTGCAATATGTTGCAGGGTCTAAGGATCAGTAAGAGATTGAAGAAGGGAGAAGTTAAGCTACAAGTTAGGAATGGAGCAAGTATTGCTGCCCTAGCTGTAGGAACTATTGATCTTGTTATGCCTATGAGAAAGACTTTATTATTAGAAGATTGTTATTATGTTCCTAAATTTGTTTCGAATATTGTTTCCGTTTTGTCATTAGACAAGCGTGGATTTCATACAATCTTCAAGAATAACCAATGCAATATATTTCATGGTGATGAATTATATGTAAGTGGTTATTTACAATATGTTCCTTATGTCTGACTTGAAATAGTTGTTTATCCAATTATGAATGTTTCTGGTCAAAAAGGAAGAGAGATAATCAAGCAAATCAAACTTACCTTTGGCATTGTAGACTTAGTCATATTGGTGAGAAAAGAGTAGACAAGTTGCACAAGGAAGGATGCCTTGGTCAATATGATTATGAATCATATGAAACTTGTGAATCTTGTCTCAAAGTTAAAATGACCAAATCTCCTTTTACTGGAACTAGAGAGAGAGCTAGTGAACTTTTAAGACTCATATATGCTGATGTATGTGGGCCTATAAAAGTTTATGCTAAAGGTGGATATTCTTATTTTATTACCTTCACGGATGATATGTCAAGATATGGATTTGTTTATCTTATGAAAAACAAGGCTGAATCATTTGAAAGATTTAAAAGATTCTATAGTGAAGTTGAAAAACAAACTAGTAAGAGTATAAAGGCACTAAGATATGACCGTGGCGGTGATTTTCTTAGTAATGATTTTGATGACTATCTAAGGCAAGATGGAATTTTGTCTTAGTGGACTACTCCAGGAACACCACAACACAATGGTGTTTCAGAAAAGAGAAATCGAACCTTATCAGATATGGTGAGATCCATAATGGGGTTCACTGATCTTCCTATCTTTCTATGGTGATATGCTTTAGAAGCCACTACCTTTTTATTAAACAAAGTTCCCACTAAAGCAGTCACTAAAACTCCATATGAGATGTGGAAAGGACATAAGCCTAACTTAAAACATTTGAAAGTTTGGGGCTGTCCACCTTATGTCAAGAGATTGCTGCCAGATAAGCTTGAAGCCAGGTCTGTAGATTTGTTAGCTATCCCAACGAAACTATGGGATACTATTTCTATCACCCTTCTGAACACAAATTGTTTGTGGCAAAAAATGCAACCTTTTTAGAAAGGGAGTTCCTTAATGTAGGAAGTCATGGTATAGAAATAAATCTTGATGAAATTCAAGATTATGACGAATTAACATAAGCTCAAGAGCATCGGATGCATGTTGTGTTGGCCCCTGAATTTTTTTTTTACTATAAGCATGACTAGATGTGTTTTGGGGACTTGCTAGACTTGTCATGTTGGAATTAATTAGCATGTTATGTGAGTATGACTTTATGACATGAGTTAGTTGAAGTATTAAAGTAGTAAGAGTGTGAGGGCAATTTTGGCAAGCCACATAAGTCTAGAAACCCTAAGGCATTAAAGGACGATCAAGGTGAACTTTTGTAAGTCATTAAGGGTAAAATGGGAAGAAAGAAGTGTTGTTTTCTTCCCAAAGAGGGGGAAAAACGAAAATGGAAAAGAGGGAAGTGAAACAACAAATCAAAGAGAGAGAGAAGAGAGATTTCGGTGGTTGAGAGGAAAAGAAGAGAGTTAAGCTATGGTTTCTTTTCCTAACCTTTCTAGAGAGATTTGGAGGATAGGCAAGAAGGGAAAAAGGTAGAGAAAGTCAAGAGCTTTCTTTTAAACCAAGTATTTCTTCTTTTGGTGAAAATCTAAGGTAAGAGCATTTTAGTGTTTTAGATATTGAAAGGGTTTTGGTTCATGAAGCTTAGAAAATGCATAGGTTTAAGTTTTTTAGAACCATTTTATGGAACATACTTTGTGGGTTTCCATTTTAGCAACCCTATTGAAGTTGGAAATTTTTGTCTATAAAAAGGGAATCAAGAAAGACAAGAGGAGAAAGAGGAGAGACACATTTGAGCAAGTTATAAGCTAGGACATTCAGGTGGGTTTCACTTTTATAGTTAGGTGATAAGCTAATAAAAGTTTTCTGTCAATAAATGACAGGAATTAATTTTCCAACTACCTAATTCATGTGCATTTACGCCTACATGCTTATACATGATTTGTGTGATGATTTATGGAAAGTTGTTTTTAAAACGATTCTTTGAAATGATGCATGATTTGAAATCATACTTTTGGAAATGGTTTTTAAGATATAACAAGTATATGAAAAACAAGTTTTCAAAAGAATGTGCCTTTTTTTGGCATCAAGCTTACAAGATTTTGAAATCTATGTGTTATATGAATTTGTGATAGTCCCTCAAGAACTGTCACGTGCACGTTGACCCAAGTATATGTTTCTCCCGCCTGCCCACTAGTGGCATAGAGCTCCCTTAAGGACTCCCTGAAGAATTTATGACTACACAGGACCATTTCGTTGGAAATGTGTAGTGCGTCAGGCTTCGGACTTATCCAAACCATTTGATGTGTTTATGTGTTCATGACAAGTTGGTAAGAGTAATGCATTCATGATTCGCATACACATGAATTACTGCATTGAAAATGTTTTTAAAATGCATTTGCTTGTTACAAACTGTAAAATTGTTACCCACGGGCTTTAAACTCACCCCCACTTTCCTCCCCATAAGCAGGTGCTAAACAAGAGATTGAATAGTCAAGGGCCAAGGCATCACTCCACTTTTGAAATATTGTTGTATTTTTAAGTTAATCTTATCAACCAAGGCTTTAGTTGCATCTTGATTGTTTTACAAAAGTTTGTATTTTGGATTATGTTGTAAGGTGGCTCAAAATGCCCACTAAAGCGTTGAAAAACACTTATTTTGATGCGAACGAAACACAGATACATTATGTTTGTTTATGGCTTTTCAAGTTTCCGACGTTGCTTTGTTCAATTTTTTTCATAAGGGTAGGAATTGTGATCTACATTCAAGGGAAAATATGGAATGATCTAGGTAGAATTGGTAAAAATTGTCTTCTTGTAAGGTGTAGGTGGTCTTGGAAGGTGTAGGTGGTCGTTCCAGTTTTCCAACAATATAAAGTTTGTAAGTTTTGGATATCGTAATGGAAAATTATGATCATTTGAAGTTTATGTTGCTGCATAGGGTGAACTTTCGGAACAACTACTTTGTTCCGAAATTTTAACCCTTATAGAGGCAAAAATCATTTATAAGGTTTTCATGGAAGTTGTAGGTCTAGAAGTCTTCTTTAAAACGGTCTAAGAATGACCTTAATCCGATATTTGTGGTGAAAGTTATGCTTTTTTTATTGCTTCATCTTAGTTTGCTTCGTCTTAGTATGACGTCAGCATCGTCTTAGTTTTACTTCCGTCTTAGTATGATGTCAGCATCGTCTTAGTTTTGTTCTGTCTTAGTTTTGCTTTATCTTAGTATGACGTTAGCATCGTCTTAGTTTTGCTTTCGTCTTAGTATGATGTCAGCATCGTCTTAGTTTTGTTCTGTCTTAGTTTTGTTTCCTTCTTAGTATTACGTCAGCATCGTCTTAGTTACTGTTCATTGTCTTAGTTTGACCGTCTCAGTTTGACCTTTTGTAAGACACTTCGTCTTAGTCACTATTTATCATCTTAGTTATTGTTCATCGTCTTAGTTTGACCGTCTTAGTTTGACCTTCTGTAAGACGCTTCGTCTTAGTTTTGCTTCATCTTAGTCATTGTTCATCGTCTTAGTTACTGTTCATCGTCTTAGTTTGACCGTCACAATTTAGCCTTCTGTAAGACGTTTCGTCTTAGTTTTGCTTCGTCTTAGTCACTGTTCATTGTCTTAGTTACTGTTCATACCCATCGTCTTAGTTACTATTCATCTTCTATATTTTGTTCCATTTTCTTCCTTTCATATGATAGATTTTGTCTTCAAGGTCTTCATGAAAGTTGTAGATCTTGAAGTTTCTTTCCAACCATCTAAAGAACACTTTAATCCAATATCTGTAGGGAAAGTTATGACAATTTTCCCAACCCTGTATCATCTAATGATGTCATCTTCGTCTTAAAATGATATCATATATTCTGTTCCATTTTCTACTTTCAGACGATAGATTTTGTCTTCAATGTCTTCATGGAAGTTGTATATCTTGAAGTTCTCTTTCCAACCATTTAAGAAACATCTTAATCCAATATCTGTAGGGAAAGTTATGGCAATTTTCCCAATCTTGTATCATTTGATGATGTCATCTTTTTCTTAAAATGATGTCATACCTTATGTTCCATTTTCTACACTTTAAACAATAGAATTTGTCTTCAAGTATTCATAAGAGTTGTATATCTTGAAGTCTTCTTTGAAACCGTCTAAAAGTGAAGTCAATCCGACATCTGTAGTGAGAGTTATGGTGATTGCGCCAAGGTAGGTACAATTTATTGATGGTATAAACATGTTCAATTTATTTCGGGTATAACTTCCTCATCCGACCTCCCAATGAATTGATTATTGAAGCAACAGATTTCTAACATCTTTTACTGTCATCCATGAAAATTTGTATCTTATGGAGTTGTCTTGAGAAAGTTTGCATTCGAGTAAGTGAGAGTTCGGTTGGGAGAGCAAGATTGGGGTTTGACCGCACCTTAGCTTTTCAATAAGTTTTTCTTAAGTTGAAAAGCTCTGATTGGGTTGATTCTTGTTTCAAAACAAACTAAAGACTTAGAGCTATAATTTCTTTGATGAAATCAAGTTGAAATTATTGGTGTTTGACTGGTTGGGCACACCACCCTTGGGAAATGTTGGTTATGACCTTACATGGTAATAAGCTCTCGGAAGAACGTATGACAATCAAGATCACGTTCGGAAGATCTTGAGGAGTCTACGCAAGAGGTGGAGACCAAAGGTGACTGCTGTACAAGAGGCCAAGGATTTAAGCGTACTAAAACTTGATGAGTTGCTTGGATCGCTGAAGATACAC
>JAOTAX010000001.1:21345697-21359566 GCA_025629825.1 Erythroxylum guanchezii
TTCCCCTTTGACATTCACGCATACTTTGCTTGAAAGTAAAAAATCTTCCTTGTGTTTTGATCTCTGTGGGACGATACTCTTACTTCACTATACTACAAATCAATTTAAGTAGGGGATTAAATTTGTAGGCTAACGACAACCTACCAATATACCTTCCTGATTTCCCGCAGGGGCATTGGACTCCCCACTATCGCCACAAAGTTCTTCTGTTGGAAGGTGAGGTTAAGGAAGTGGTGAAGAACACCTTGCTAAACTTGCCTCCTTACCAGCTGGTTCTCTATTGTCCATGGTGATGCCCTGCTGGAGTGGGTCTGCCACCTTGGATGACTCGATTGAGCTCTCTGAATTGGGAGCAGCCTTTGGATAGTGGTTGGGACTCACAATTGGTTGATCAGGGGGCAAATGTGGCCCAGGAAGGTTGGTCTGTGGTGGCTCCCTACTGTGCTTCAGTTCATGGTGGAGACCTGTGGCAAAAGTCTTTCTTGTAGGAGCCCTAACCTGCCTTTGTTCCCTTGCTTTAAGCTGCCTGCCATTCATACTCTATAGTTACTTCCCTAAAGAAGAGTTGACCATCCTCACCATACGTAGCCAGTTGGAACGAAAATGGTCATTTCTTATTCAGCTCCAGCTCCACACATAAGCGGGCATAATCAATCCTGGTCATTCGAGCTATTGGAGTGTCCATTAGTAGTGGAAGCCCCACCGCACTTGCTATCCTGCCCAAGCCTTCGGTGTTCGAATACTCAACGGGGATGTTGAAGAATCGTGCCCACACCAGGCCTTATGGATCTCTTCCAATTCTCCACCATGTAAGCTCCACCGACGTAAAAACAATGGCTTTCCTTGGATGTCCCATAGTCCTCTTTCAACAACAGCTTTCATACCCTATTCTGAAGCAAAGTGAAAGAGAAAGTTGTTGGAGCTGGTAATCAACGTCTCCTATAACCTAAATTCTGCCCATGCTTTTGCTAGAGCCCGCTACACCATTAGGTAAGCTGGCCACTTCTCTAGGAAAAAACCTGATCAACGCTGTTCTAAGTTTTGAAGCTCCCTTATGCGCCAGCTTCGAGGGAGGAATCACGAAGACCTGGTCCTCCCGAGCTTCTGAAGGGTAAAAAGTAAGCTCTGGGGCTTCCGAAGAAGTCGCACTGCCTACCTCCACTGCGGTCTTCTAGGATCTGAAGGGTGCTAGGTTCTAAGGTGGAGATGGGGGGCATCTGCAGAGGGTAAAAGGGAGTCTTTGGATGTGGAAGGTGGAGGGACTGAAGGGGGAATCGATTTCAGAAGAGGACAGGGAGTCGGGGACAGAGTGAGAGTGTTGGGGTTAGAGTTTTGGTTAGGGATTGGGGATCGAAGGGGAGATTTCTGGGTAGGGATTTTGGGAGTGAGGGGAGAGGAAGGTAGAGGGGACAGGGAGTACGAGGAAATGGAGAAGAAAAAGTCGAAGCCATAGTAGGAGGAGTGGTTTGCCGGAATCTCTCGTCGTTAGGAAATCTCTAGCCGGAACCTCGCTCTCTCTCTCTCATATTTGCGCTCTCTCTCAAATTATTGCAAGTCAAAACTTACATATTTCTCGAATTATCAAAGAAAGTGGTTTTTTTATTGATATCATCCTATGTTTTTTGGGGCATTAGCTCATGTAATCATTCCTAGTGTAATCTAAAATCATTATTATCTATTTTAGTTGTGAACAGCACTCACTTAAAAAACCCAAATATTCAATTTCAAAATTATACCTTTTCTTAGTAAATGGAGATTCACTTCATCACTAGGAAGAAAACAAATATATCTGCACTTTTTACATGAACATCTGATTTTCAGACCATTCGCATAGGTTGAGAACATGCATAGTCAATAAAAAATTGAACTCCCTCACCAAACTCAAGATTAATGAAACCATCAGGTGTTAATCAACTATACATCCAAGATCTATCAACATTACTCATTTTTGCAAAACTGTTATTTCAAAAAGTGATATCATAGTTAGATATATAATAACCATTATGGTAGTATCCATATTAATGTTACAAAACATTTAATCTTTAGTTTAATATTAACAATAACACAAGAAGAAAGCATTGTATTATAGCATATGCATAAATTTTTGTAATGTTAGATGATAGGGAAATATTTTAGGTTGCATGTGTTGTCAACTAATTTCAAGTATCTTCCTTTCATATCAACTAACTAATGACAATATTTAGAGAGGACTTAATAGAATTATAGAGTTTCTTCTTTTAATCAATTATCTAAGCATTACATGATCAAGATGTTTATTTATATAAAAATAAATCATGATTTAGAAACATTAAACAAAAACCCATTTCAATGATTAACATGAATCCCTTTATACTCCATAAATGGAGAAACGAACACCCGGTAAAGAGAGAGACCAAGTACAAGGGTGGCAAGGACAACAAATACAAAAGATAATGCCCAGTAGCAAATACCCACACAATTTGTAACCTAGCCAAAATATTTCTACAATTTTATCAGATATTGTAAAAGGCTACAGCTAGTCAAATAAACAAGCAAAAAAAATGAAGTAACACAACTAGCCAAAATGAAAAATGCCCAGGATAGAAGCTATAACAAGTCTTTGACAACAACCAACATAATCCATCCAAAAAGAAATTAACTTCACTCTAACCAATCAATAAAACAACAGTTGTATGAATAAAATAAAATCATATAGTTATTATTGAAAGAGAGGAAAAACTATTATGATTTATCAAATTGAATTCTATACAACAGGTAGGATTTAATTTAAAAAATTGCTAATGTGCTAATTACAATAAAGGTGAGAATCATTTTGCTAATCAAGGCACTGAAAGTGTTATGTAGAGGTCAGTTTGAGACTTAAGGCCAGGAATCAGTTCACAAAATGAAAAGTTTAATCTATTAAACAAAACATCAAGATTAGATTCTATGAGATAATTAATATTGTTCTTTCATTACAAGGGTAATTATGCCATTATAGTAAACTTTAATGTCTTTGTCTAATTTTGTCATTATATTTGTTGAGATTTGGGATACTAAAATTCTAACACCTGATGCATCAATTGATATTGAAAGAAGAAAGAAAATTTATATTGGAAATAGTATAACCGTAAAAAACATTTGCTAGTTAAATTAAATTTGTCAAGGAAAATACATTTCTAAATAAGTAACCATGTATAAAGTTATTAAACCCTTGATTTAATTAATTATTAGGACTTATAGTGACTAATTTTTTCTCAAAAGATAATCAATAACTTTTGGAATATTCATTAAAAAAAGAACTTAGTGAGCAAATGTAATTAACTTTTATGGGTTGATTAATAAATAGTGAAATCAACGGAAAAGCAGTTAGATGATGTCCAATCCTACCTCCCCACATTATTATCCACTACATATATATATATATATATATATATATATATATATATAATTACTACCATTAATGTTTTCTGCACTTGGGTAGTGTGGTTCCCAATCTATTCAAAATTATACCATAATTCATAAGTTTGACAGTGGGAAGCATAATAAGATTTTGACCTACCCATTTCTCCTGTTATTCCACGTTTTGAAGTTTATATAGAAACGTGTTAATTTTGTAGAAAACATTTTATTTATGATACATCTGATTTGGACAAATTCAACTGATGCATTTGTTGGTTTATGCCCTACAGCCAATCACTTTGGTTATATTTTAGTAACAAATTATTTAAAGGTATTCTTTATGTTGTACATGTTTAGATGTATGATAAAGTCCATGGGATAATTGTATATTGCAAATGAAATTATAATGAGATTATAATAATGAGATTTATATGGCATTTATATATTATTCTTAAATGTTCCTAGTCATTGTTCTATTAAGATTGGACATTAATAGAATGTAAAAAGACTAGTAAACCTTTTATTCTTTCGTATGAAGGAAATAGCCGATCTCATAGGCAAAAGTATAGCGATACTTAAACAAACGTGTAGGTACTTCTTAGAAAACAAGTTCACTAAACAGACCCGATATGATAAATCTATTTGGAACATTACTTGTATATCTATGGAATTCTCATTGTGATGATTGTATAAATGATCATTTCACTTGAGATCACCAAAGTTATCTTGTATATGAATTGTTAAGTTTTGATACTATTTATGACCTATTTAACATGGGTTGTTCAATCAGTAGTCAATGGATATAGCATGGATTATATGGAGATAGTTGTGTGATCAAAATAAGATTTATCACCCTAAAGTAATTAGGAGTTATGTTTCGTTGTTCTCAATTAGTATTGATTCGGGAAATCCTTAGCCAAGGTGGAATGACCTTTTGTAAATAGTTTACAAATGTCAATAATTGAATCAATTGCTAATGGCGAAGAACTAATATGATTGGACCCAAAAGAAAGTAGACATTAATTCCGTCCTCTATGTCTAATCGAAACAATGGTTAACGAAAGGATTTAATTATACAAAAAAAATCATGCAGTGAAGGGTTAGTCAAACCCACTTTAACATTCTTAAATATTTGGGTGGTCATTATGCGTTGCTAGATGCCAATCTTGATCTATGATTATCAATTGTTTAATTAGAGAATTAAAGATAAATTAAAAGGAGTTTTAATTTATCTAATTCTAATTATGAATTAGGATTATAATTTATAATCATTGCTAACATATTTGAAAACATAATGGGTCTCACATATAAAATGGGTTGAAGAGAGCAAAGTTAATTTAATCAAGTTGAACTTGATTGTAAAGTTTGAGAAATTTTATAATTAAATATGAGATATTTAATAAGTAAGGATCAATATAAGCTATTGAATCTTATTTGGGCATAATTAGTATTTAATTAGAATTATTCGTAATTGTAATTAAAGTTTAACTGAAATTAGAATTTAATTTCAATTAAATTACTAAAAAATCCAAAGGTTATTATAAATACGCTTAAGCTCTATCGAGCTAGTACTTTTTGCTTAACCTTCTTTGAAAAAGTTACAGAGTTGTCTCAACTCATTATGTTGATATTATTAGAGGCTGGACGTTTGTGTAGCTACGATAGTTGAGACGAATCAATTTCGGAAACAGTTCGAGGAATACAACCAGATAAAGATCAAGTTTATGAATAAGGTATGAATTAAATTTTTTCTTTATTATTATTTGTGTTAATCATTATATAGAATTAAAGAGATCTTGGTTTTAGGGAAATCAAAAGTTAAGAAAAAGTTTCGTAAATATTCCGCTGTGGTCAGGATCAAATTATGATCCGATTTCCCAATAACATTTACAAATTTATATATCCAAATGAAGAGATGAGATTAACTGAAGAAACAAGCCTAAAAGATGATGGCAATTATGAAAAAATCGTTTTACTTTAAAGAGAAGCAACTATCATAGCCTTTTTCTTAGCCTTATTGTCTTGTAAGTCGAACTTTAATCAAAATTTTGAAGTGCACAATGAAAAGGAATCTGCTTAATTCAGGCTTACAGATTTTGCTTCATAGATATAAACAAGATCTTATATCTTTGAGGAGGAAAATTACAGTAGTTCCTCACTTAAAAGTTCTACGCACTTGGATCAAGCTAGGGCCAAGTGGGAGCTTAAATTGAAAAAGAAAGAGAAATTTAAGAACTGACTCCATGCACGAGATAAGATAATCACAAAGAGATACCTATTGTAACTCACGACCTATCTAAGCTTCTACTAATACAACAAAAGCAAGCACTTGGGATCTATGACAATTAATGGATTAGTGAAGAAAAAGGAGAAAGAAGAATCAAAACCCAATAAAGAAATTTTAAAGGGAAAACTTTGTATATAAGATTCCCTGAAAAGAGAAGCCAACCTTCATTACCAAGTTTGCCTTTTTTCTGTATGCGCAAACCAAACCCAGAGAAGAGAGACAGAGACACGAAGAAAAGCAAAGAGAATGATGAGAGTATTAGAGTCCAACCCACTGTCACTAGTGAGGATAATATGTATTCAACATCTATTATAGTGGAATATAGGGGCTTTGAGAGTATTGCATAGTAACAAATGGAATTGCAAATCTGAAAGAGGGAGAGAAGAGACGACAAAATGGTAAGAGCGATTTAGGGTTAGAACGAGAGAGAGAGACAAAGCTTAACTAAAATATACCTCAAATATTTCTTAGCTTTGAGGTTTGTATTTGTTTTTTTATGTAAAGTGATTCCCTTCGGAAATATCATTCCATAAGTAAATTACCTACTTAAGTGATTTCCATACGGAATCACTTTTTTATAGGGAATTTTCCTTCGAAACATTACTTTGTAACAATTTACCTACGTAAATATATTTTCATAGGTAATTTTCCTACAGAATCACTTTTCCATACGGACTTTCCCTATAAAAAAAATTCGTTGGTAAATTTTATATGCAATTTTTACTGGAAACCATTGGTGCCTATGTTTATGATGACTTTCACTATTTCGTCACTAAGTTACGTCGACAAAGTTTGGCGGTAACATTTTCTCCTCTTTTAATGACGGATTATTTTATGTTGTAAAATACCTTTTTTCCTCACAAGTTTACCTACGAAAAGCAATTTTTGTCACTAATTTACTACTAATTTCTTTCTGTAAGAAATTTTCCATCGATAATTTGGAATTTTCTTGTAATGTAAAGCTCATTGTGCTATAGCATGAGCATATTTCCTTGGCAATGATAAGTCCCACTATCACTGGCCCAAATTGAAAATTGTCCTTTCTTCTTTCTTTCTTCTCCTCTTTATGTCTGAGTGAAACTTAATAAGTAGCATTGGTTTTATGCCTTTGTGGTCAACATTATGCAACATTATGTTGTATTTTAGCATTCTGATGTACCGGGGCTGGAAAGAGGGCGGAGAAGAAGGCTATTGATTAGCATGGATAGCATCTGATTATGAGAAAGCTTTGAAAAGAATATGGTCAAATGAGGAACAAAGAATTTCTAGTTTTTGTTTGTGGACTCATTCCTACCAATTTGGGAGGAGGAGAAAAAGAAAAAAAAAGGTGAATGATTTTCAATTTGAATCAATAAAAATTGATGGAGCTTAATATATCATGTCTATCTATAATTGAATAAATGAAAAGTATTGTTTTTGAATTCTCCAAACTTTAAAATATAACTTGTGGCTTTTATCTATAATTGAATAAATGAAAAGTATTGTTTTTGAATTCCCCAGACTTTAAAATATAACTTGTGGCTTTTATCTATAATTGAATAAATGAAAAGTATTGTTTTTGAATTCCCCAGACTTTAAAATATAACTTGTGGCTTTTTTTGTCATTTTTATTGTGAAAATCTTTATTCCAAGAATTATATTGGAATAAACTTTTATGGAAGAAGTGACTAATTACTAAAATCTTATCCGTCGTCTAAAGACATATCTCTATTTCTCACAATAATATATGCGGATTAATCTAAATCATGTAAAATTTTGTTGTTTGTAGAAGAAAACCTAACAGTAATTTGGATGCTTAACATATTTTATCCAGAAAGAGAGAAATTCAAAATTATTTATTGCACCAAAGCAGTAAAACGGAGGGTACATGTGCCAAAATCTAGAACAAAGTCAGAAGTTATGCCATGATAAACAAGGAAAATTTGGAAATCTCAACAAAGCTATATATGTTGAAGACTGAATTCTAAAGCCTATTGAAACCTGAGATTACTTGATCATTGTAGTTACTACTTGTAATCCACTTGCTTAATTAAGTGCTGCTAGATAAGATTATGTTCACTTAGAGGTGTTATAAGCCTCTGCTAAGTTTTGTGATGTACTCCAATTGATACCTTATTAATTCAATCTTTTCTTAACTTTCCAAAAAAAAAAGCAACATATAAACGGACATAATAGAATTGCAAAGTCATGAAACCCCAAAACCCACGGATGTATCATCCACAATTCGAAACTCAGTACAAATTAATATTACTAGAAATAACAAATTGACCACCTTAACGCTATAATCATGACTGTAGTTAAGGCCGTCTTCATAAATAAATATGCAAGCAATAACCATATATCCAACGATTAGCTCCGATCACGGAACACATGCACTTCTATTTCTTCTTTGGCACCCAGCACCCATGCAGTCCATACGGTAGACCGTAAGGGAATTTGGCTCTTGCAATTTCTTCGAATGTTTTTCCGTCTAAAAGTACCGCATATCCTCCTCCATTTACCTCGCTAATCATGGATATTACTATCCCTGCCAATATTCGCAATTGTAACCATATGACTCCGACAATAATTATCTAGGAAAAATACTATCAATGATTCTTTTCCTTTCTCATCTGCGTAAATTGGTCCCTAGGTAGTGCCATCATCGATTTTTGTAACTAACACTATTCAAGGTCAAATATAAGAAAGAGTGTGCACGTGTCGAATTACTAACCATCGTCTTCTTCTGTAGCTCCTGGACGAGCCACAAAAAATGGTTCAGACGGCACTGAACCATCGTCATGCCAGTTCTTAGCCTTTTTCTCTAATAAATCAACCTGAATTTACAACATAGAATTTGTTCGTGAGAGTGGACAAGAAAACATTTACGGTGAAAGTAGTAAAAGTTGGGTGTAACCTTTGTGAGTGTGTTGGGAAAGTTGCAGGGGCGTCGGGCTCCACAAGCATAAGCATATCTGTATCTTTTTCCGAGATACGACGGGTTTATGCTGCACATGTCAATTCCTCTTCCATGTTCGTCTGGGTCCAATGCTGCCTCCAACTTCCCGTACGGAGTGCCATCCAAAGGAATTATGAACCTTCCGACCCTTAAATATGAACAAGCACTCATCCTGTGAGCCATGGCCATGCATAAAAGGGCAATACCGAAAGGGTCGGAGAAAATAAAAAAGTGGAAGTATCGTACAGCTGACTGTAAGTGAATTAAGAAATGATTGAAGGGATGTATGGATCCTGTTAGTATTAACTTGATGGTTTGGAGGAGTCTTATTGTCATGGTTGTGTTAAATGACCTCGAAAGGCTAAAAATATTGCGGAAAAAATAAAAATAAGGACAAAAGAAAAAGTTTGTTGTGCATCATTTGTTGGTTGACTATAATTAAAAAAATATTACTTGAATAAAATCATTTTCTACTTAATGACAATATTTATTAAATAATAGTAAGGTAATTAAGAATGAAAAGAATTCAAAGGAAAAATATAGTACCTAGCATCTGGTAATTCATCGACACCCATAAAAGATCGAAGATTTTGTAACCTAAGCTTCTCCAGTATAGTAGTGTCCGCGTTATGTTCACAACAATCAGCGACGACGGTAGTCACTCTCCCTTCTTCATCTGTCTCTTCGTACGCATTGATGAAATGAAATGTCACGTACAACGGCACCTCCACGCTTGACACCTAATTCAACCTTTTCAAGTTAACATAATTCCCAACGACACTTTTTCTTTCTTTTTGTGTTAATTTCCATATTAAATCAATTAGAACCTAATTAGTGGAGTAGGAGTAATATGTACAAGGGAGAGGGAGACAGTAGTGGACTTACAATCTTGCCACTTGCTTTGCACACAATATGCACAAACCCTTTGGAGTCAGGATGCCACTCAAATTTGTAAAGCGGTGTGGGCTCAGCTCTTAACAAGTTCTGTGCACAATATCTCAACGGCATTTCTGGAACCACCACATAATGCTCCGTCACGGGAAAGGAATGGACCCATCCCGGCGCCGGTCCACCACGACAATCCACCCTCCCGATCACCTTCCTTTCGTTACTTCCAGTCTTCATTCTCACCACCAAGTACCCTGGATTCACTAAATCCGGCAACAAAGTCCAGAAATCAGTATCAGTCACTATTGGATGTGCAGAGTGTATCAATCCTCCAATAGAATCACTGTACTCGAACTTTCCCAACGTGTCCAAGTTATCCGGATCTACAAGTATCGACCCTTTCTGTGTTTCTGTCAAACAAACTACACGGCCGTCACCGAGCCTGACTACGCCGGTGTTGGCGTTGTCGGTCAGTGAAGCACCGGAGAAGAGGTTAGCTAGTTCTCCGATGTAGGCTAGGAAATTGTCTGGTTTGGGAACCTCGGAAAATTCACGATAACATATCTTTTCGTTCTTTTTTGCGGCTTTGTAAGCTTCGGATTCAATTTGCCTATGGCCGGCGATCAATTGGCCATTTTCAAAATGAAGCTTCACTAAGGTGGCGTATCCGTCGAAGAGGTGTCTGAACTTGTAGTTACCTAAGTTCCACAAACCTGGACCATTTCTAAGGTACGTTCCGTTCTGCATGTAAGAGGAATCGATGATTGTCACCCATGATTTTACCCAGTGTAAATAACATGATAGCCTTTATACAAATTTTTGTGTTGCTTATTGTTCATTTCCACGGAAGATAAGATTTTGAAGTGGGGATATGTTCCATTAGATTAAACGGACAGCCGACAACGAAATACCCTTCATACAAAGTCGTGTGATGTATTTGCAGAAGTTAGTGAAAACAGGTTTGTTATTTTTCATTTCTAAATCAGACAGTGGATCAAGGGACCTTAATCAGCCTCTAATTGTTTAATTTCCCATTTTAAACTAATTAATTTCAGCATAACAAAAGATTGGATAGGGTATTCGTGCATTCTCAAGTATAAACTAACATATAAAACTTTTAGGTACGATATGATTAAGAAGAAACGAAAAAAGCTGTCATCACTAGGTAAACCTGTGAAAGAGACATGAGGATGATCATTTACTAACATGGTTTAGGTTGATATTTAAGGTTTGTCCTTCGCGCGATTTTTAACATCATTTTAAAAATAAAACAAAGTAAGATCTGTATTAGATTAACATTACGCAGCTGAACCACGCAATTTTATGGTTGGAATATTTTATGGGTCAAGTGACTCAAATGGAAATCATCATTTTCTACGGGTTATTGTTGCTAGGGATGTCTTCACTCGCATTTGCAAACGCTAAAATATCTTGCGACGTTCACGAGGATGACCATCAAATATATACAAGTTAATTTATGACTAGCTTCTATGAGTCAGAGGTTATCACTGCCAAATGATACTGAGAATATTTCATATCTTGGACACGCTCACACGTACGCACACACACATACGTACCAGCCACTCTGGGATTTCTCCTTCGACTGCTAACTCTCCTTCCCATCTCTCTTGCCGTACACTTGTCCAGGCAACATGGTTCATCAGTCCCCCACCACCTGCTTCCTTCCCCGGAGAGGGATCGACGGGTGGTGCATGATGAGTCACGGCATTGGTGACCACAGAGTCTGGACTCCGATCACTTTTTCTTGCCAAAATGCTCTTATTCGAAAAGGTTAACCATTCTCTTTCAGGCTTACGCCGGCCATCGGAAACAATGATGTTTGAGGGTAGAACAAACTGGCCTATATGGGAAAATATTAAGGAAGCCATGGCAATATAAGGTAGAAAGAAGTGCTATAGAAGTTATGAAATTAGACGAGGTTCGGAGCTATTATTTATAGAAGAGCTGATTTGGAATCCGAAATAGAAGAGATACCAACTCATAATAAGCCATGGGGGATATGTTGCGTCATCACAAAGGAAATAGGAATTTTATGAGTTTGATTATTTCAGGAATACATGTGTAATTTGTTGTAACAAAGCAAATTAAATAATGATATATATATATATAATGCGGCCCTTTCATTAGCAGTCGCAACTCCACAGTCAACCGATTGATGCACCTTTAGTTAGTTTAGGGGTAGTTGTTTTCATTTTTGTTTTTATTTTTATTTTTATTTTTAAATTTAGTAAAAAATTTTGGTGTTTAGTTTCGTTTTTAGTTTTAGATTCTTTCAGTTTTTCAAAATTATAAAAACCATAAGAAGTGATTCTTGCTTCCTGTTTCTATTTTGTTCATAATTTGGTTTACTATCATTTAAATATATATTATTTAATTATTTGATTATTAATAAAAATTATAAATAATTTAATTCAAGATTATATATTTAATAAACTAAAATTAATTATCAATAAAATTTTGAATAATTTAATTTAATTTTTATGATTAAATTATATGTAATTAATTTTAATAATTATTAATAAATATAATTAAATTTAGAATATATAAATAATCAAATAAATTTTGGTTTAATAATTAAAATATATTTCAAATAAATATTCATTTATAAATAAAATATTAATTTATAAAATATTAATTTTATTAAAATAACATAAGTTTATTAATAATTTGTTAATAAATATTATATAAGAGATTAAATAAATTTATTTATTTAAAAATAATTTATCTTTAATTTTATCTAATATGTAATTATTATCAGTGATCAAAATATAACTATATTAATATTAACAACCAAACAGAATTTTGTTTTTATTTAAAACAAAAACAAACAAAAAATTAAAAACTACAACAGAAAAACAAAGGTAGAACCAAACAAAACCTTAATTTTTCAATTAAATAATAAAAACAAATATGATCATATCATACCGGCCTCTCCGTGGGTACCTTTTATTAAGTATATATACTAAGGACGAGTTGGGATGGACAACCACGTAATCCATCCCGCTCGTCCATTTAATCTGACGGCTTATATCTGTTAATAGAATGTTGTGCCGCGCATTCCATCTCGTTCGTCCATTTTATCTGGTCATTGAATGTTGTGTCTTTCTTAATCCATCTCGTTCGTCCATTTTATCTGGTCATTGAATGTTGTGTCAAAGCTTTCTCTATTACTTTCCCTAGAGTTTTGCAATTACTCTGCCTCGAACAGTTCTGAAAAGTTTTATCTCTCTTTCCTTACCTCTCCGCCCTTGGTTTCCTCTTCAAAGTTTTCATGCTTGGCGCTGGACGACCGGGATGGCCTACGGTTTTGTACGGTTTCGTTCAACGCAGATGGTTGGAGGTAAGTTTTCTTTTTTGCTTTTGTTTCTCTGCAACTGTGATAAGTTTTCGTTTCCTTTATTTTTTGTGCTCTTTGTTTTTCTGCAGGTGTTGCAGTTTCTCTCCGGCAGGTGTTTCTGTTTCGGCTTTGGTAAGTTTTTGTTTTGTGATACGTTTCCTTTTTCCTTTTTCTTTTATTTCTTTTTTTGTTTATTTTTGTGAAGTGATTTTTTCTTCTTTGTGTTATGAAGTGGTCGGTTATTTCTTTTGTTTCTCTACAGGTGTTGCAATTTCTCTCCGGCAGGTGTTTTTGTTTCGGCTTTGGTAAGTTTTTGTTCTGTGATACGTTTTCTTTTTTCCCTTTTCCTTTATTTTTTGTCGTTTTGCGTCGATGTGTTGTTAAGTTCTCGGTACTCTACAGGTGTTGCAGTCTCTGTGCTTTTCTACTTTGGTGAGTTTTTCCTCTGTAGCTGTCATAAGTTTTCCTTTTTCCTTTATTTCTTGACCTTAAATTCACGTTTTTCCTTTTGTTTATCTGCAGGTGTTGCAGTTTCTCTCCGGAAGGTGTGATAAGTTTTTGTTTTTGCTTGATTTTGTTTTCCTTTTTGGGTCTGTGCTTTTTCCTAGGACTCTCATCCAGGTTTTATTGTGTGTACAGATGGTCTGCGGTTCTGTTCAACACACATGGCGTACGGTTTTGTTTTCGAGTTTTACTTTCTGCTTTGGTAAGTTTTAAGTTTTCCTTTTATCGTTTTTCCTTTTTCTCTTTATGTTGTTTTGTTTCTCTGCAAGTGTTGTGGCCTAAACTCCTCTTTTTGTGCAGGTTTTATTTTATTGTGGACAAACGCGTTGATCAAGACTGCGATAAAATCTTGGAACAATTTGCCATGATATCATTTTGATGCATTCCGCCAAAATAGAAGACGATATTGAAGCGGTTGAATTATATAACTTGGACTTGAGTGAGTGTGGACCTGGATGAACCCTTTTCTACATTCAATTTCCCGTTGAATTGTCATTGCTTGACGAGCGTTTG
>JAOTAX010000001.1:21372056-21383015 GCA_025629825.1 Erythroxylum guanchezii
GGGGAGGGAGGGGGGAAGACTTGTCTGCGGCTTAAAATCAATTCGACAAAACGACATCGTTTTATTTTAATTCAAAAAGACATCATTTTCGCCTGTTTTTTAACTCTTCCAGACGACTCTCACCGACGAACGGAATATATTCCGTCGGTGAACGACCTTTCCCGTCTTCCTTCTCCGACGTTATATTTATTCCGTCAGTGATTGCAGATGGAATTGCTTTCGTCCCTGATATTCCATCCCTATTTAATGCATTTTCTTGTAGTGATAGTTACTCTTAACAAAAATCATCGTTAAGGTTAACGATAATATGAAGGTGAGTTCTGCTTGTTTATTAAAAATTAATTTTTTAATTAATTAAGAAGTGGGTCCCACTTACCATTTCAACAATGATGTGACTAATGGAGCTCACTTACTTGAATAAAATAATAATTTTGAAATATCAGGTCAGCACGAACCTGACGCTTAATAGAATCATTTGAATTTTTCGTTAAGAATGAGTTATAATGCAACGTTTTTTAAGTATTAAGTTATAATTATTAATTATTAATGTCTAAATGTTTAAAGTTAAACTTGTCGGTTGTGAAAAATTTTGGGTCAAAGTGGCCCTTCTGCCAATTTGTTTGGGCTGGACAGAAATACATAAATGAGATTGGGCTAAAACTGGCTGAAGCTCGTAGTCTATCGTTAGTAGAGGATCCGAAAAAACACGGCGCCTCACAAGTTACAGCCCTAAGTAACCTAGTATATTTAGTCACAGCATAAAATGCAAGGCCGCTCTCACTCCAGAGCTCTTGAAATCCCTCTTCTCTGTTTTGAGGCAAGTTCCCCTTTCTTACTCCTAATTCTTGCCCAGTAGTGTCGTTATCTCTCTGCTTTCTGTCTGTTATGTTAGACAACCCATGGTAGTAATGTGTTAGACTGGTACATAGATGGGAGTTAATCTATGGGCTTGTTTGAACCCCTCTTTTTCTTATTATAATCTATGGATTTTGGAAGTGTGGGAATGTGGGTCGTTCTGAGCTAAAACAAGAGAATACTAGGATATGGGTAACTGAAGTTTGGGTTGTGCACGCGAATTCGATTGCAATCTATCATGGAAGAATCCTTCGAAGTGGATCGGGTATAGCGGGTGTCAAAAGATTAGCCAACTGTCCATTCTGTGTACAATTAATTGTAGGAAATGACCAGGAATAATAGTTTATGCCATTGAATCTTTCTATTCAGCATTTACTACTACATTCGATGTTTACTTACTTTGGAACATTTTGCTAATGAAGTTTTCTTTTATGTGATTTTGTTTCTGAAACGACTGACTGAATAGAAATGCTATATATGTGGTCTTGTGTGCTAACACTGGACTATCATGTTAGTCTAGTTAACATTTGTATGCATTTATAATATATTCTTTGATATTGATTGTCTTTAGATTTTTATTCTGTCTTTTACTACTGAGTTAGCTTTTGTTCTGTTCTATTATGTGAATTTATTTATGATTTCTGAGTTAATAGACGGGAAATTTGCATAATGACTCAGCCCTTTGTTCTTCTCTTGAAGAATGATTTAAAGCAATAAATGTTTATTCTGTCCAAAGTTTGATGTTCCTGTAGAAGGACAACGGATGTGTGATATGTCTTTATGGCTTTACAGGTAAGACATGGTTAAGCACAACAATGTTGTACCTAATGGGCACTTCAAGAAACATTGGCAAAACTATGTGAAGACATGGTTTAATCAACCAGCACGGAAGACGAGGAGACGCATTGGCAAGTATTTCAAATTGTTTTGTTCATTTCTTTCCTGTTCTTGAATCCATGGTGCATGCAGTAGCACCAGTGTATGATCAACTGAATGGAAATACTTGGTTGCAATTTCTTGGATGAGTGCAATTTTAATAATAATGATTGAAAATGTTATTCCGGATTGCAATTTTTTTCTGATCTATGTATGAAACTTACCAGTTCGTCAAAAGAAGGCTGTCAAGATCTTTCCGCGACCTACAGCTGGACCTTTTCGTCCCATGGTTCACGGGCAAACCTTGAAGTATAACATGAAAGTTAGAGCTGGTAGAGGGTTTTCTCTTGAAGAGCTTAAGGTTTGCAGGTTCAAAGCTTATTTTCATACTTGTATGTGTTTGTGTTGATGCAAGTTAACATCTGTTAATCTTACCAGGCTGCAGGTATTCCAAAGAAGCTTGCCCCAACCATTGGAATAGCTGTTGATCATCGAAGGAAGAACCGGTCACTGGAGGGGTTGCAGCACAATGTTCAGAGGCTTAAGACCTACAAGGCCAAATTAGTTGTCTTCCCAAGACGTGCTCGCAAATCTAAGGTAATTTCTATTTTTAAGAGCTCTGTAACCATGTATATTGTGTTCTCTTGGTCAACATTTTCATTATAAATGTTTCTTGGTCACAGGCTGGGGATTCTCCTCCTGAGGAGCTGGCCACAGCAACACAAGTCCAAGGTCAGTACATGCCTATATTGCGTGAAAAGTCACCTGTGGAGCTCATTAAGGTTACTGAGGAGTTAAAGTCGTTCAAGGCTTACAATAAGCTGCGGGTAGAACGCATGAATAAGAGACACATTGGCGCCAGGATGAAAAAGGCCGCAGAGGCAGAGAAGGAAGAGAAAAAGTAGGATGCTAATATGTTGTGTTATTTTCAGTTTGTTAGATTTTCTCATTTTTTTGGATACTATCTCGGACTTTTATTGCTGGCTTCTAAATTCAAGTTACTTTATTTAGCAAAAGAATGTTGTTTACATGTGTCCTGTCTTCTCTTTGTTGCACAACTAGAGCTGTGAGATACCGTTGTCAACATATGTTATTAAGACTGCTGTGATCTGGCTGTCATATTTAAAATAGCCCATATAGTAGTAAATTAATTGCAGCGATCAGAAAGAAGTGTTGTTTGATTCCACTATTTTTTTTATGTTCTTTGTTTGTTTTTTTGAAAATAAAAATAAAAATATGTTTGGTTGTTAACGGTAATATAACATTATCATTAAAAAAAGCTCCCTTTTTTGAGTCTGCAATTGGAGGCAGTAAATATTTGCGTTTCCTCTCCTTTACATAGTTGTTCTTTGAAGGGTAGGCGTTCTTTCAAGGCTAGCATCATCTGGGAAGTTAGGTACGTCTGCTGGTTTGATTTCAAGGCTATTAATTTGTTTGCTTAATAGCCTTTGAAAGAAAGCATACCTTTCATACAGAGGAGAGGATGTTGCAGACGCAGAAAACGGTGCTTCCTAGACGAGCGATTATTTTGAAATAAATTGGGTTATATTTTGTTGGCCATTAATTTTTCACGTGAAAAAGTTTTCGATAGTCAAATTAAGATTTGAAAATAGTTGATTATTTTAATTAAAAAATTTAAACGCTGATTTTTTTACATTTTAAAATATATTATCCTCGTGTTAAATTAGACCATCACAACTATATCATAGGATTTATTTATTAAAACTCAATCTAAAAACCGACTCATCTTCACCTATAAGGAGAATCAATTAAAAACGTTTATAGTATGAAATAGCATTGGATCTTATCAAGAAAAAGAGTTCACACTTTGGTTGAGATGTTCACATCTCAACATGTGTGACATTTTCAATTATGATTAACGAATGAAAGTAGAATAGTCATCAATAAGAAACAAAAATGTAAAGAAAGAGTATTGTGGTCGGAACCGTTTTTTCTTTTAATCCATTGCAAATTCTCACTCCCCTCTAGCCTCTCGCCAGTTTTTACAACCAGAAACAACTTGCACACTAGAGCTCTTGTGAGAAAAATGATATTGATTTATGCAAATCAGTTCAAGAAGAGAATGTCATGATGAGCTACCAGGCTATGGCTGGAGGACCACCACTAAGCATCTTTCAACTCAATATTTTGTAATCTTGAGTGCACAAGCCGACAAGATCAACCAACACCTATTAGTTTCAGAAGAGACAGCTGTGGCACCTCTTCTCGAAGCCTTTTTCAACAACATATTTTGGAATCTTGAAGACGTGCACAAGCTGCCGAGAACAATCAACACCTATAGACCCCAGATGGATCAGCATTCTGAACAATCCAGGGATGCTCAAGGAGCTTATGCAATGGCAGACGATGTGAAGAATCCTTGACAAGCATCTATTCAAAAGGAAAGGGTAAGAAATTTCAGCAATTTTTAGAATCTCAGAATCTGAATATTAAAATAACAAATGTTAAAAATGTGAAATGCCAGTTCAATAATGAAATTCTACCTGACTTATGAGGTCCTTTGCAGCAGAAGAAACAATGGGTTTGGGAGGAAACTTTAGATCCACTTGCACAATCCTGTTAATATGGAAGATGAAGTCAGCAATACAAAATATAGCGCCACAAAAAGCATATTAGATGTATGAAAGCAAATTAAAACCACCCGTTTTCCATATATGAGGGGACCTTGCAAAGAACAAAGCTCCGTGTTAAGTTTGATCAGTTTATTGATTCAATCCATTTGAAATTCATGCTTACCTTCTATATGTGTCCGAGTGTTCCTTAGCCTCAAAGGGAGGGATCCCATACAGGAACTCATAGCATAGAACACCCAGGCTCCAGATATCAACGCTAGCATCATGCTCTACACTTTCCACTGCAGGAAAAATATCAAAGTAATTAGAGCATTCCAAAGCGAACTTAGAAACGCAAAAATATAGTCAACAAATCAGTTGGACCCTTAATATGCTTGAACATCGATAGTTTTTATGCGTACCCATCTCTGGTGGGAGATAATCTAGTGTACCACACATTGTACGCCTACGATTAAATGTGTGAACTGACCAACCAAAATCTGCAATCTTCAGTTCTCCCTGTGAAAAATAATCAAAAAATCATCCTCAGCATCACAAGCACAGATGTCTATTAGGTGTCCAAGAAACAGGCATAACATTGCCACGAATTACCTGTGCACCTATTAATAGGTTCTCAGGCTTAATATCTCTATGTATCACATGTTTTCCATGGCAATAAATCAATGCCCGAGCTAAGGATGCAACATACTGCCAAGCAAACAATATCAATACAAAAAAGTTATGAACAATAAGTGAGAAAATTTATAATAGCAGAGTGAAAAATTTTGCAGCCGTAATGCAATAGTCTGCTCCTAGTATTATTTGGCTTGCTTGCTTGGGAACTTGAGCCAAGCCAGTTATTATATCAAAGGGAGGAGAATTGTCATTGAGCTAGATTCAGAGGTGCTTTAAATATAATCGACCAGTGAGATAACATCTGAAGGATATAGATTTCATATACACTCTATAATCTGTTTGTCTTCATATGAAAATCATTGCGCTGACAAATAATCTGAATTCAACTAAAAGCTATAGATCAAACGAACTCACAGTAGCTGCTCGTCTTTCACTAAAGTATTTACACTTCTGCAGTTCTTTGTAGAGTTCACCTTTGGCAGCATATTCTAATATCAAATAAACTCGTTTCTGCAACAATGAGATTAAAAGAAACAGTTACTCTGATTGTCAGAAATTTGCCAACATGTTTAAAGGTCAAAGTGGAGAGGATCCTATTGACTGACCTGGTCATAAAAGTAACCATAAAGTCGAAGTATATTGGGATGTCGAAGATGACTTTGAATTTCAACTTCCCGACGTAATTGATGCTCAACCTGTGACTGCTGCAACTGGCTCTTAAAAAGTACCTTTAGAGCCACAATGTGATTACTCTGTTTTAATCCAGAAACAGAATCAGTTGGTTAGATGAGTAATGATACTGCTGCCTCAAAAATTTCCATAGAGCAAAAAAAAGTTTGATTTCACCACCAAAAATTAAAGACAACTACAATCGATAAATCAGCTAATCAAGTGGAGACTATAGCAACTTATAATTTTTCTCCTTTGTATAACTTATCCTAGGGTTGTCTAAACTTGTTGCTCTTCGAGCATTGCAATGATATTCTTTTTCCAAGAAAAAGAAATCAGCTATGTTGGAAATGTAAATGGAATTCCCAAATTGGGCAAACAAAGACAAAAGAGCTAGTCCTGGAAAACTGACCCGTTTCTCGCGGGCCAAGTAAACATGGCCGAACTTTCCACGCCCGAGAGGCTTTCCTATGTCAAAGTCACTAAGCATCCATCTTCTTTTCTCTGTGGGTGATGCCTCCGAAGCAGCCTGTACGAAAGAAAAGAAGGGCACATGAGAACGGGTAAAATAAACCCTAGATTTATTTGAAATAAAATATTACGCAGATTAAGATCTACAGAACCCTAGCCCAAATCCCAGAAATGAAATTCAATGATTAAAGATCTACAAAATGATAGTACCTCACAACAATCTTATATAATTAAATAGGTCCTACGGAAAGTATACATGATTATGACGCATAAAATTGCATTTCCATGTTTTGCCCTTTGCCTTTATTTGAATAATTGCTTCTTTCTCAAGAACCAGACTCAAATAGAATTATCCCTCTGCAAAGTATCTAAAAAATGGCGCAAGGAGGCAATGAAGAGAACAAACTTTGCTTAAAAGAATCCCATAAAATAAAAGAAGAAAAATTCGAAAAAGAAGATGGGAGATGAAGACGGAAATTTGAATGAACCTTGTCCTCTGGTGGGTGGGTTTGAGATTGAGTCTCTGTAGCAATCGCCATGGAAATTTGAATGAGTAGGAAGAAGAACGATTAAAATCACACAAAGGCAAAGAGTGAGAGAGACAGACAAGGAAGGCGCAGGCGACCCCTTCAATAAGGGTAAGGGCTCCCTTGCGCAACGGTCGAATTACCACAGACTACCACGTGTTCCAATGTCCGCTCTTTTCTTTTGTCCATGTTTTTTAAAAATATATTGTCTTTTCCTGAGGAGCGTCCAACGTCTTCAACAATCTTATTGAGCTTTGACCAAAAAAAGAAACTGGAGGGACCCTTTTGTCTACACATGCCTCATTCCGTGACCATGGCACCTCATACTTTGAAAATTAACGACATTGAAGTTGCCTTTTTTGCTTTTCTAGAATTGCATTAAGATTGCCTTTGAAAACCAGCATCAATTTGTTTGCAACAGCAACAAAAAGATGCATCTTGACTGCAAACCTATCATGCTATTATTGATTATAGAACAGTCTCATTTTCTACAACATAAATTGACCATTGTACTAAACATTCCATTTACTCTCAATATAAGTGGTGTCTTGAAATTTTTCTTTGAAAATAATTATTTAGAATCACATCTTGTTGAATCGTGCCTCATTAAATTGATCCTTGGTTTGAGGTGCGGAATGTAACGTGCACGTGTTTCCTCTACTAATTCCTTAGAATTCTTGCTACAAGAGTCCATTCTAAACTTTACCAATAACTCCCTTTTAGGATTTTATTAACTATTTTACTCTTCTCCTCCCCCTTCTTTTTCACTTCTACTCAAATGATTTTTAGATAACATCATATAAAATAATTATAACACAATTGATCAATGCTATGATACTCAGTTTTTTTTTTTAGTTTTTCATTTCAAAAATATCTAAAACTAATAGTGATCCACTTTTCACTAAAGAGAATAGAGATTAGTTGTAATATTCATATTATAGAAACATTGAAACCAAGTTTCACCAATAATAAAGTCAACGTATTTAGTATAAAAGGCTCTCCGCTTTGCGAGGGTCTAGGGAGGGTCATAATTTACGCAACCTTCCCTTTGTATTTTTATAAAAAGGTTGTTTTCGCTGCTTGAACTTATAACCTTATTAAGTATATATACTAAGGACGAGTTGGGATGGACGACCACGCAATGCATCCCGCTCGTCCATTTAATCTGACGGCTAGAATGTTGTTCATTTGTCCATCCCAATTCGTCTAATCTGACGGCTTATATTTGGTCATTGAATGTTATGCCTTTATTATTACTCTCCCTAGAGTTCTGCAATTACTCTGCCTCATTTATTTCGCCCGTCCATTTTACTCTCCCTCATTTGTTTACCTATAGTTCTGCAAAGTTTTCTCTCTCTTTCCTTAGCTCTTTGCCCTTGCCTTCCTCTGCTCCTCTCTCCGTGCTAGACGTCCTCTGCTTCTCTTTTAGGTTTTTTTTCTTCCTTGGCGGTTTATGTCAGTGATGGTCTTTCACCGTGGCTTTATATTCTCGTTTTTGACTTTCATGCACGTTTTAGTGTGTGTACAGATGTTTGTTTTTGTTTTTGCTTTTGTTTCTTTGCAGGTTTTTCCTTGATTCTGTAAAGTTTTTCTCTCTCTTTCCTTAGCTCTCCACCCTTGCCTTCCTCTGCTCCTCTCTCCGCGCTGGACGTCTTCTGCCTCTCTTTCAGGTTTTTTTTCTTCCTCGGCAGTTTATGTTAGTGATGGTCTTTCACCGTGGCTTTATATTCCCGTTTTTGACTTTCATGCAAGTTTTATTGTGTGTACAGATGGTCGTTTTTATTTTTACTTTTGTTTCTCTGCAGGTTTTTCCTTGATTTTTTTACGTTTGTTCCTTCGACTTTCATCATCCAGGTTTTATTGTGTTTACAGATGGCCTACGGTTTTATTCAACGTTTTATTGTGTTTATTTAACATTTGGAGTTTCTTTTCGGCTTTGGTAAGTTTTAGTTTTTGTTTTTGTTTTTCCTTCGACTTTCATCCAGGTTTTATTGTGTGTGCAGATGCCCTACGGTTTTGTTCAACACAGATGGCCTACGGTTTTGTTCAACATTTGGAGTTTCTCTCGGGCTGAGTTTCTCTTCGGCTTTGGTAAGTTTTCGTTTTTGCTTTTGTTTCTCTGCGGATGTGATAAGTTTTCCTTTTCCCTTTATTTTTTGTCCTTTTTGTCTTTGTGTTGTTAAGTTATCGTTTTTTCTTTTGTTTCTTTGCAGGAATTTTTGCTTTTTTTCTCTGCAGGCTTTTCCTTGATTTTTTACGTTTGTTCCTTCGACTTTCATCATCCAGGTTTTATTGTGTATACAGATGGCTTACGGTTTTATTCAACATTTGGGGTTTCTCTTCGGCTTTGGTAAGTTTTCGTTTTTGCTTTTGTTTCTCTGCAGCTGTGATAAGTTTTCTTTTTTCCTTTATTTTTTGTCCTTTTTGTCTTTGTGTTGTTAAGTTCTCGTTTTTTCTTTTGTTTCTCTGCAGGTGTGGTAAGTTTTCGTTTTTGCTTGATTTTGTTTTCGTTTTTGTCTTTGGGTTTTTTCCTTCAACTTTCATCTAGGTTTTTTTTTTGTGTACAGATGGCCTACAGTTTTATTCAACATTTGGACAAACGCGTTGATCAAGACTAAGATAACATCTCGGAACAATTTCGTGATTTTCAAGCGACAAGACCACGATAACATCTCGGAACAATTTCATGATTTTCAAGCGATAGAATACGTTACTTTCCTCCAGGTTTTATTGTGTGTACAGATGGCACACGGTTTTATTCAACATTTGGAGTTTCTCTGCAGCTGTGGTAAGTTTTCCTTTTTGCTTGATTTTTTTCCCTTTTTGTCTTTGTATTTTTTGCTTCGACTTTCATCCAGGTTTTATTGTATGTACAGATGGCCTACGGTTTTATTTAACGTTTGCAGTGTAGATATTGAAGCGGGTCATAGCATGCATAATAAGATTGAATTCTATAACTCGGACCTGAGATATTGAAGCGGGTCATAGAATGCATAATAAGATTGAATTTTATAACTCGAACCTGAGTGAATGTAGACTTGGATATGAGGAGATTTATCGTGTTGTTCATCATCAGCAATAGGAAGATTGTAAACGCGTTGATCAAGATCAGGATAACATCTGAGAACAATTTCGTGATTTTCAAGCGATGGAATATGTTTAAGACTTCGAAAGAATCTAGCATAATTGTTATGTTGAAGATTTGTCATAGTGACCTTAATAGAAGAAACACTTTTCTACATTCAACCGCTTCGTCTTAGTTTCCGGTTCGTCTTAGTTTTCGCATCGTCTTACATTACCCTGTGTACTTCGTCTTGCTTTGAATAATTATCTTAATAAAAGAAACGCTTTTCTACATTCAACCGCTTCGTCTTAGTTTCTGTTTTGTCTTAGTTTCCACTTCGTCTTAGCTTTCCCTTCGTCTTACTTTTGTCTTCTTAGTTTGACTTTTGTTTGCGTCTTACTTTGGGTTTCACCGCTTCGTCTCATTTTGATTTCTTCAACCTTACGAAAATGGTGCGCAATAGCTAGATCAATTTCTGATGAAAATCGTTATTATTAATTGCAAACCTTACTGGAACTTGAATTTGCAAAAGCTTTTCTTATATTAAGCTAATTATCATTTCAATTAATTGAATAATTAATTCGGTATATTATAATAATTAAAATCGCTATTAAATGCAAACCTTGCTAGAGGTTGAATTTGGAAAAGGCCTGTTCATCACTTTCTAATATTATTATTATTATTCCCAGTTGCACAACAACTGAATCAAATTTTGATAATAGTAATTATTATTATTCAAATCGTCGTTATTAACTGCAAACGTTGCTGGAACGCTTTTCTACATTCAACCACTTTGTCTTAGTTTCCGCTTTGTCTTAGCTTTCCCTTCGTCTTACTTTTGTCTTTCTTAGCTTTTATGTTGGGACCTGATCCTGGAACCGGACCCCAACCGGATAAGAACGAAAAACGAAAATGAAAACAAAGAACGGAACGAGCCAAACGGACGGATCAGAAATCATAAAGCGGAATGAATCGGAAGCAAATCGAAAGCGAAGCAAACAAACGGATCAATCGAACTGAAAACAAATTCCGACATCCGATAACATACACTTGAAACAAATTAGCGTTGGAAACCTTAAGACTATCGGTCTAAACAAATCCAAATCCGTGTACATTTTTTTTCTCACTGATTCATTCTTTATTTATCTTTATTCAATCTCATACAAAGCACTTCAATAATGCTCAAACATCCAATATCATCGGACCTCCCATCTGGAATTCATATCACAACCAAACTCATTCATAGACACAATCATATCTCAATTCATAATCATATGCAATTCCCATT
>JAOTAX010000001.1:21399588-21414450 GCA_025629825.1 Erythroxylum guanchezii
TCTTGTAGAATTAACAATCAAATTATGCTAGTCAATTGTAATATTTGGACTCTTTCTTTTTATATTATTTCGGGTAAGTCAAAATTTTCGGGCCAGGTAAGTTCGGGTTATTAAAATGTTGGGTTCGGGCCATCTTAGTTCGGGTAAATGAAATTTCGAGTTCAGGCCGAGTAAGTTCGAGTTCGGGCCAAAAAGTTCGAGTAAATGAAATTTCGAGTTCGGGCCAAAAAGTTTGGGTAAATGAAATTTCGGGTTTGGGCCGGGTAAGTTCAATTTTGAGTTCGGGCTAAAAAGTTCGGGTTATAAAAATTTCGGGTTCGGGCCGGATAATACAAAAAAAAAATCGGGTAATTCACATTTTACCCGAATTATCCAAATTTGACCCGATTGGCCCGAATGCTCACCCCTATGTAGTAGTTATGCGACCCAAAAAAAAAATAATTGAAGACAGCTTGAGAATGGAATTAAAGAAACGAAGATCATTCATTCGTTGCGAAGAAATGCAAAGAACATATACAAGTTAATCTGAAATAAAGACGAAATAATTTGTTTATATAACTAATTAACAACTAACCGCTGCTACATTCTAACAAACGAACGAACTTCTACTAAAATTAAACATTATGCTGTTTCTCCAGCTAAGGTGCTCTATCCTCAGCAACAATAGCATTGAAATGGTCTCCAACATGAACATGATCATGATCACGAGCACGAATAGTTTCTGGAACTGCATGATCAGTTGCTGAAACTTGGAACTCCATCTCCATATTAAACTTTTTACATCCCCGCAGACAACTTTCATTTGAAATTAACTGGCACTTGGGTCTTCACTTTCCTGCATCGCAGAGTTGCCTTCAGCAATGTTCTTGCTGCACAGAGTTGTGCGTGATGTAGCAAGTAAGCCCTTCTGGCTCTCCATAGGTGGCGGTGCTGATGTATTAATGTGCTCTGTGGACAATGAGGAAGATGCCACTAGGATCGCCTGAGCAGTATCTGGTTCGCTGCCTCCATGAATCCCACTGTCTTTTCCACCACCTAATATTAACACGAAGTTATTAACAGTGAAATTATGCAGAAGCATAAAACTCTGGCATGCAAATAAAAGGTGATAAGGCATTGCTTCAATTAGAAGGAAACTATTTCTTGTCAAGTAAGGTGAAGGAAATTAACTGACAAGCAATCCGAAATGGATTTTGAAATTTGGATGAGAAAAGTTAGTTCAGAAAACATTAAGAATAACCTGTATGAAAAGTCGTGATAGAGGGCATGCATGTGTTCGGTGCCACAGAAGAGTTCCCAGCTCCCTTTTTAATTTTTGACTGCAAAAAACAAAGCGGAATCCAATCAAACAAGTTTTATGCATCAATTAGCAAAAATTTAGCAGAGCGGTATATTCCAGACCTTCATGGTTTCTTCACAATGTTTAACAACAACTGAGATGTTAGAACAACGGCCATACAATAGTGTGTACGCCCATAAGAGAAGCTTCCTTGGGATGCTCAGGTCAAGAATTTCAACCCCATCCATTCCTGTTTTTATTTCTCTCTCTGTTGCCAGCCTTGACGGAACCAAGTAAAGGTTCAGACCTGAAGGGAGCATTACACAGGAACTCTCACGATAGAAATTGTATGAGCTTCTAAGCAAAGAGTTGGCCGTCTCGTAATTTTCATCTGAAACTTTCCTGATCATAATGTTTTTTATTCTACTCAGGATACGGCTCCATTTTGATTCAAAAACTTCCCAATTGCTAGAGCCATTAGAAGATGAACTCCATAACTCAGTCATCTGCAAATCAATAAAGAGCAGATCACTATTTTCCAAGCCACTTTCTGGCAGGTTAAGGGCATGAATCTCTGCTAGTTGTCCAGATTGCCAAGGAGTGATCAAAGCCAGGCTAATTATGAGGGATCGACACCAGGCAATGGAAGCTTGCTGGCAAACCTTCGCACAGTTGCTATTGGACAATCTGGGATTCTTGAAACGCTTCCGTATCTTCTCATTGATTGTTTCAAGCATCTCGACCTTGCAATTCCACTCCAATGATGCAACATATTGTTGGAGATATCTGCAATAAGTGGGGAGAACTTGACTAACAACAGTAAAATTAAGCATCATAAGGTTATGTTAGCAAATGAGGTTACATGACAAATTGAACTTCATGTTTGATAAGACTTCAGATGAAAGAATTGAAAGATAATAAATGTTAGGGGTGGATCTTATAGAGTAGCTTTTAGCATACTTGTCAAAATAGTATTTGGGCTTAAGGGAAGAAATTGGTTCAGATGAAAAAAGCAGACACATAATTCCAACTGCTCACAAGACTTCACCCAACAAATTGCTGATTAAGAATACTATAGAAATAGAGGCATCAGAACTGCAATGAAGACGTAAAAAATCAGAACCTTTCTATATACAAGATGAAAGCAATTACCCATATAAATTTCTCTCACATATTTCTGGGTTTCTCATCTCAGGTAAGCTCAATAGTTCAGGCCATAGGTTTCCCTGTTCAATAAACAAAGAAAACATCTTCTCCAGTGTTTGGTCAGAGTTTTTTGGAATGCCAGAGCCAGCAGTCTCAGCTTGATTAATGGATGAGATAAGTGCTTTGATGAACCTCCCAAGAGCCACAGGTACAAGATCTTCGATGCACAATGAGAACTGAATTTAAATTGAAGTCAGAAACTAATTTAAATTGCTCAAAGCAATATCAAGGAGTAAAGATTAGGGATAATGCTTAGGCAGTTACTCACTCAATATGAGTTATCATAACAAGGCCTGTGCAGACAGGCTTCAGAATAAACAATCAATCTACAAGCAATGCCTACTTTGGATGAACCCTTTCCAACAAACCCTCAAGCCACAAATCCCAACAGACTGTAATAGGAGTTCATTTTCTAATAAGCATATTAAAGTCCGCTTGTTTAGGATCAGTTAACCAAAGCATGGACTTTTTTTCTGTGAAGTGAAGCATAAAACCAAAAACTGTAAAAGGAAGAATTTTCTGAAGAAATGAGGTCAATGCTGTCAGCAATCTCATACAACAAAAGCAACTTTAGGTGGTTGAGCTTTTACCCTCTTGTCAGCCCGAAGGGATATAAAAGCACGATCAAGTGTACAAATGTCTCCAGTCTCTTCCAACAGTTTCAAATAGAACAATAAATATTTTCGAATACAGGTAATAAACTTTCTCGAACTTTCTGGTAAATTAACTTCAAGGGCTTTCTTGTTCCCAGAAACACCAGGTGTTTTACGCCTGACATATGAAAAAGCAGGGAATAAATTAAACAATAAAGATATGATTGCACATAAAAAGCACTTAAAACTTCCTAATTGTGAACGATCCTTCAGCATATACTTTTTCATGAAATCAATATACTACAAAAACTCATGAAAACTCCAATGAAATAACATATATTGGAAGTTTGAGAAGTTAACATCCTCTCAGTTAATCATACAGTGGACTTGCTCATGTTTAGTAATATCAATTTCAAGTTTTCCATTAAAACATGACATAAGAGATCGCAAAAGCCAAAAGTCTGAACCACTCATAAAGAATGAGTCCAAATTCTCTGTTGAGTTGTGAACTGTTATAAGTAATAATGGATCCACATTTATCTGCTGTCCAATTTTTGTCATACCCCCTCATGGCTACTTTTACCATAAATATTGGTTTGTGGCATTCTTGGTGTATAAAACTCAAATAAGGACTATTGGCATATCGTCCGTACCTTCCCTTCTTGACCATGCCATCGATCTCCCACATATTAATGGTGAAAGATGAGCGAGAAGACTTGAAGCAAAAAGAAAGTTCATCCTTTGCCCTCTCTAGATCACCATTCAAACCCCTTTTATACAGTCCTTGAGCAAGCATATATCTAGCCTTATGAAAATGTTTCAAATCTCCTTCAATGCAAATTTCCAGGGCAGACAGGCAATCATTGTAAAGCATATGCCACAGATCTTCCAAAGGATCCTGACCCTTTTCCTCAAGTTGGTTAGAGTTCCTGCTTTTTGTATCTTCGGCTAAATTGCACATTTCAGATGCCAATTCATTAACAGGGTTCATTACAGTATGGTTTATTGCCTGGCCAAACGAATATCTAGAAATGACCTGCCATGAAGAAGATTAGAGAATAAGAGACAGACAAATTAGGAGAAATAAAAGTTATCCAACTCCAAACATAAAAAGCCACATTTGTTGACACTCTCCACACATACAAATGTTATCATTCATTTCAAGTACACATTGTGAGAACCATAATACATAAAATGAGAAGCGAATTAGTTGGTAAATAATGGATTTATTTTAATTTATATCATTGACGAAGAGAGATGAATAAACCTTTAGAGCCTCTAGGTTCTGTTTACCACACGAGAAAAGTAACTTTAAGCGAGAAGCATGCATCCTATAAACAGGATCAACTGCAGATGGATTCAAAGCAATGGCCTTATCATAGTAGGATAATGATGTCTCGAAAGAGTGTCCTAGCTTTTCACACAGTTTTCCCATATAAAATGCATGTGACCAATCTTGTCTGCAAACCCAAATGAATTCGATAAATCATGTGACAAAATGATGTAAAAGAAAATAATAATACAGAAAGTAGCATATAGACCTGTGTGAGAAGGCTTTCGTAAAATGCTTCAACGAATTCTCACAATGTACCATCCATGCTGTATCCTTCGAGGGTACAACAGATCGCTGGTCATAAAAGGGTACCACATTCTGAAGGCTGTCATAGTATACCAATGCCAGCAACTCATGTATCTCACACTAGAACAATATAAGATTACCTTTTAGGATAATTTCCGAAAACAAACTTATCATAGTAGAAACTAAATTGCATAAGTTATCCTGCTCTTGTCCTAATCTCAAAAAATGAAACACTGTACTGCATTGTTGCCTCAGTAGGACATACATGAACTTCAGGCGTAGCCGTGAAACCAGTAAATGAAAGCAGCTAATAGTAAGTTAATGTCACATTATAATGCCAAGATATTTTCTACTTCCAAAAGACTTTGAGAATCTGAAAAGAATCTGAAACAAGATCTCTACTAGATACGAGTAACGCTGCATATTATTGGACTTCCCCAAACCCCGTATTTCAGCGGGACTCTGACTAGGTGTTGTTGTTGTTTAAAAGACTTTTAAGAAACTTATGGTATCATAATCATCATTACAAACTTTTACTTATCTAGTTTTACATATTATCCTACACTTAAAAGGTATCAAAAAACCATCCAACTAAATTCTAAAACTGTTTAATTGACCTCAACTTTTCAATTTATAAGAGCCAAAACACATCTGCATCTCATGACACCTTTATCAGTTGTCAGCAGTGTAGCAAACCAGATATACAGGTAGCATAAAAGGTCAAAGTGTAATCATCTAAAAACTCTGATTCTCAAAATTGACGCAGACAATAGATCAACCTGCTGAGCTGATGTCTTTGCCAAAGCCAAACTCATTAACAGACAACGCCTACTTCTCCTTCTACTAGTCTCAACTCTCTGAGGTAAAGTCACATTCTTTTTCCATCCAATTACATTTATGTGCTTACTGCCATCATTGAGCAACAGATCTACCTCCTGTTTTAATCAATCACCAACAATGAGAATTAGAGAATGGCCAAAAAGATTTCTTTATCTTGGGAAAACAGATATATTTGTAGTTCATAAAATCATTGATTATGGAAAAAGACAAATCGCAATTTTTGCCTCATCATAGATATTTGCTAGTCGTTGCCAACTCTCAAAACGTAGAGGATTGTAGAGTAGATCATATTTGAAGAGGTTTGCATTTTGCTGCACAAATTCTTCCCCCTCCTTGGTAAGCACAAAGCCTGGCCATTTGTCAGTTGTGCTCATTTCTTCAGATAGAGCTAGAAAATAATACAAGTTGCAATATATATCTGAATATGGCTCCGAGCTGCGTGCATTACCAATGTAATTAGCATATTCACAAACAAAAAAACATACTAATAAATTTGATTAACATAACCAGTTTATTGAATAAACCAAGTACCTTCCAACCATCAGTGCCCTGTGTTGTTTGACATCTCCACTATCTGAAAATATCAGTTTGGTTATGGTCTCAAGATACCCTTCAGACCTGGCCTCCTCTGAGAGTTTCTCCTCACACAGATCATTATCGTCTAAGAACTTATCTATTGCATTCCCAGCTAAAATTTCTTCTGGTGGTTGAGGGAAATGCTTGCGAATAGCTCTCAATACCCTACGAAGTTTTACCAGTCCACTTCTCTGAGACATAAATAGGAAACCAACTCAAATGAAAGAGATAGAGACAGAGACAGATAGCCACAGAAAGAGAGAGAGAGATCACTAACCGAAGAACCCTTTGCATAGGGCAGTATATACTGAAAAACATCTGCACATTGTTCCTTGGTCTGATAGTCTCCACGACTAGTGTTCCTATGCATAGCTAAATCATCATCATAGGATGAATCAGATCTAAGATTGAGACCATATAAGCAGAAAAAGCATTGATCTAAGGCATTATCAAATGTCAACTCAAGTTCCTCCCTCTCATTATCAGCAAGTTCATTTTTTATCTCAGCAGGCTGTTCATTCCATTTTTCTCTTTTGTTCTTTTCCTCCTTACTACTTTGCTTTTCGCATTCTATGACTGTATTACATTTCTCCAGATCTGCATGATATGTTACACCTTTTGTCATAGTTTCCCCATAAACGTCATCTATGATCCTGCCCATCTCCACATCCATGCTATCTGACTTCAAATGACAATGAGGCGAAAGCTGGTTATCATGTTGATCTTCCCTGTTTGAAAAGTTCAAGCAGGATTTCATCTTCATGTCCAAGGCCAAGAGATGCTTTATCGCAAACCTAAGAAATGTTCCTTCTTCACCATCCTCACCCACGCAGCAGATGCCATATTCAGCAAGCAAATCATGAATTGCTACAATCAATTCAACCTGAGATTAGAAAACACAGGTGTTGATATATGTAATAAATGAGAATGAGCATCTCAACCAAAGTTTTAAATTCCCAGAAATTGTGACTAACTTGAGTTTTAATGGGAATAGTAGGGACAAGATGTTGAAGTTTGCAGAACGCAATAACTGCATCAAGAAAACAGCATGTTTGCTTCTGTTCAGTTTCATCAGCACTTACTGATACAAAAGAACCCTTACAGAGGTAATTAGTTGCAATATGACGCATAACTGCCACCAGCAAAGATTGAATATCACCAATAATTCCCAAGGGAACAATATTACCATCCTGCAAGTATACATCTCCAATGTTATATAGAAAAATATAAGAAATGTAAAACTCGAATGACTAGAGCTATTTTAACATTCTCCATTAGCATCTTGGAGAAATAAGCTGCCGTATAAATTTTTAAAATGAATATATGGCAAAAGATACAGTGAAATAGTCATCAACAAGATCAGCATTTACTGTGAGGAATAAATAAGGACTCACATTGATAGAGGTCTTCAAGTGCAAAACACATTGAGAAATTGCCTTCACTTCCTCTGTTAACAAGTTATTCCAGTGCTTGCCTACATTTTCTTTTGCTACTGTGTCGCAGGCATAATATGCTCTAAGCTCAATCTTCTGTGCAAATAGTTTACAATCATCAACACCAGTTAGTACCATGAGAAACTGCAGTTTCCGTCGGTGAGAACTCAGATAAACCTCAAGATCCATTGGCTTTGTCTTCTCACAAGCTTTAAGTAATATATCTAGAGCCAAAAGTTCAGTAGATGCTAATCCTTCTGCTTTCTTATCACCAGCAGGGGATGGCAATGCATCAAGGTAAACACGGTGTGTAGAGAGTATAAGTGGAGCTAATGAATCTATGCAATCCTGATACATTTCTTTCTCAATCATCGCAAATATAGTCTTCTCAAGAAGAAACTCAAGTTTCAACAAATTAATTTCGTAGAGAATTCTGTTTATAGTTAAGTCCGAATTGATTTTTAGGTGTGGCAGCTGGACAGAATAATGAGAATCATTCCTTGTTTCCTTGTTTGTCAAAAGAGACAAGGAAATACATAACTCTTCATAAGCTTTTGCCTTGTCACCATCCACGATTGATAATTTACCACTTAGCCAGAAGAAGCGAATCCAAAAAGAATTTTTACGGCTCAGTAAAGAATTAGACTCCCAGAAATTGGTGTCTGTAACAACCAATGGTCTATTCTCTTGATAATTCTTAATTGATGAGCAACTTCCCTTTCCCACTACATGCATCGAGTGGAAAGGATAATCCAAAGCAACAGATTCTATTATTTTACAGAGATGGAAGGATGCTTCGGACATGAATTCAGTAAACTTTAAAGAATTAGATGGAAAAGATCCAAGGTCATAGTATAGTTCAGCGAGAAAAAGACTGCATTCAGGAGTCCGATCCTGTCCCCAATATCTTGTCAATTTTTCCAACTCTAGGAGTTTGGAAAATGAATCTTGATATGCAATGCCCCTATTTGCAGCTTTTTCTAAAAGCAAGTGACCAAGATGGTAAGCACCATAGTTTTTTGAAGTTTCTCTTACAAATTCAGATACCTCATCATGTTCAGTATTACTAGGACATGAAACAGAACAACCAGATGCATGATCAGAACTGCTGCTTCCAGCTCTACCAACAATAAAAGGTTCTAAAAATTGAATTACAACTTTCTCCATGTCCTTACCGTTGGCAAAATCCAATTCTTCTTTTCCTGGTTTACGACTCCTAAGCATCTCAAGACGACTGCTCCGCCTTTCATGAGGCTGTTCATCAAAAAAACTTGGTTCTCCTTGTTTTACAGCAATAGCTTTTTCAGAGTAACTCTCACCAACTGAGACAGCCCCATTACTTAAGACAGAATGAAATTTTCTCTTTTCAGTAGGTCCAACATAATTCAAACGAGGCAAATGAATAGCTATCCTGACATCTCCAGATTTTTTTTCATCATTGGCAACATTATAGGCACTACTATGCAGTGGACGTAGAATACCTAGAAGCTCATCAGCAAGGGCCACCCAAGAAAGTTCAGAAAGATGTAATTCAACATTCTTGTTTGGGTTTTTACTAGCAATTGCCCCATCAAGAACATCATCAGTTGCTTTCCTCTTGTCAAGAAATTTCAGCCGGGCATGCTTAGGTTCAAGCCTGTCTATACCTGTAGGAGCAAATGGTATTGGTTCCGAATTTGTAATAGTATTTTTCACATGCAAAGCACGCAAATGTGAGGGCCAATGCCTTACAATCAACTCAGCAACAGAAAGGCATGCAACCTCATCACCAATGGCAATTAGAACTTCCAATAGTTTCTCCATGCAATTCCCTGCATGCAGAGAAGCGAAATAATTTCATTTCCTGAAGATAGCTAAAATCTAGGGAAGTCAAAACAATTAAAGCAATAGTTGATTTACTACAAAGGAAGACCATATATAGATAAACATCAAAAGAAGGAAAAGAAAATATTTAGGCTTACAATTATTAGGGCTACAGAGCAGCCCCTGCTCAAATGCCCAGCGCGATATGCTTAGCAAACCCATTGAACATGACAGAGTTCCTAGCTGGTTCCAGACAACAGAATCTTTTGTATCAATTTCAACAGCTTGAAGATAGCAATGCAGAGCATTCTCGTAATGAAGTGAACCTTGTTGAAGAAAAACAGTGGCCAGATTTTTCAGGGCCAAAAATCTGTGGAAAACAGAAAATTATAAAAATTATTTTGGTCCAGATGACCCCTTATCAACTTTTTACTTCCTAGTGATCAAATCAGCTTACGATCTTAGCTCCTACTGATTAAAAAAATAAACTCTTTAGAAAAATATAAAATTTTCAAATGGATTTAAAGCAGGCCGAGAGAGACACAGACCTGAGCTGCAGCAAGTGATCATCACTAGGTTTACTATCCACCTAAAGTTGTAAAGAAAAAGAACAAAAACCAACAATTTCTAATTAGAATTATATTGAAAAAACGAAGAAAAAGGGAAACAAAGAGATACCTGCGCATTTGAAATCAAAGGATCCTGGAGGACAGACTCCAAAAGTTGTCGGGCTTTGTGGTATTCTTTGGATTGTAACTTGAGAAGGCCGTCGTGGTAGGTTTGCGTGAGATGGAATTCCTGAAATTTTTGGCTTTCTTCTGAATTTAGGAAGAAAAACAAACGGAGAACGCAAGCAACAAACTTACCTGAGCTTCTTTGGTGGGAGCTAGGGGCTCCCACTGCTCTCTAGAGTCTGTATCGTTAATTGCAGCAATTGCAAACTGCAACACGCATGTAAAGTAACTATAAAGAAGTCTTTCTATACAGCCACTACTAGTCAGACCAATTAATTTTGCTTACCATTATCAAATCTCCCGCTTCAACAGATGAACGATTACACCACAGTTCAGTTTCTCTGGGTTATGTTTTTGTTTTCTATTGAAAAAACCAAACCCAAACCTTGTCCTTTTATTTTACAATGCTGCTGCAACGCTGTCGTTTCCATTCTGCTGACTCTCAGCTTTCGGACTAGCCACGTCACGTCTCTCCCTCTCGAATAATGGTAATCGCTGACATTGTATATTGCCATTGTAACAACACGAAGAACCTGAATCTCTGCTTCTGCATATTGCAAATGATACCAACTTCTACTTCCAAAATATTTTACCGAGAAAGGCACTTCCTTTCTTCTTGGTGGAATCAATTTCGACAATTTTCCAATTTTTTAATTTTTAAGGTGCTTATTTTGACCCAAAAACATAAAATTCATTATCTTTTACCATTTCCAATTTCCACTTTTGTGTTCTTATATTTTTCTTTTCTCATACAATAATTTAAAATTCTATTTTGAATGTAACATTAATATCAAAACAGATGTTTCTTTGGAATTAAATTCTTGTTATGTATCTCTCTCAATCACTAATTCTTAATTCTCTTTTTTAAAATTTTTGCAAGAATTAATCTTTTTAACTTTTCTTGGCAATTCTTGCTTTCCATTACGCTAATTTTTTCTTAATTGTCAAATCTATAATCATCACATCTTCTTTTTGGTTAAGGTCTTGAACTATTTTATGTTGAGATGATAGATATTTAAAATATTTTCTTTTTATTATTGTGAATCTTGATTTGTATTTTAATACACTAGCTCAAAAATGGTTTCCATTAGGGAAGTTCAATTGAATCAAGATAAAATATTGCAAAATGTACATACAAGGGCAACAATTTGAAGAATCAACACTGTTTCAACTAACACAATATAAGAGAACACGGTAAAGGGGTGTAACATAAATCGAAATCATGCTCATCCATCGCTATCCAGACTTGTTCAACCTTTTAAGCCTTCCATTATTATCATTGATGAATGACAATGACCTGAAATATGAGAAGGATGTTTCTTACGGTAACATTATTGTTATAGATGATGTGGATTCATTAATTTATTACTGATGAAGCTACATCAATATATGAACAGAAAATTATAGAGAATCCTATTAAGGCAGGTTTTAACTAATGTAAAACTCCCAACATTCGCAAGTATATGGATCGTAACTTGTAGTATTAAAGATGTCGATCTCACGAGGAAATAGTTAAAACTAAATACACCTAACTTTGTCTAAGGAGAAAAAAGATGATTAAAATAAAATAATGATAGAAAATTACAGCAAATAATCAAATGACCAATGAGCTACCACAAATATGTGAGGAAAATCAAGGATGAAGTTTAGGATTCATTCTATCGTTATTTTGCTCCCTAACCTCTATTGATTTAATTATGTGTTAATTCTAAATCTTCTAAGAGATTGACTACTCTTTCTCAAGACTCAATCAATTAACCCTAATTGATTACGAAATTTCATATTTTGTAACTTCTCAATTCACAAAATCTAGATAATGTTTTCAACTAGTTCTTAAGTAATCTATTGAATAATTAATTGGGTTTTCACACAAGATCTTTCTTTGCATGATTACCAATTTGATATTTGAGAGAATTATTAAGTCACTAACTCTCGTTACCCAACCTAACCGGATTACTTTCGACTTACTCTTTCAATCTATTCTCGAAGTATTAGCATACCCAAACATCACAACACTAGAAAATTGAATTGAAATCAACAACAATCAAGTCACAAAACAACTCAAGAACAAATCCAAATCTAAAACTTAGAGCATCCTAAATGTGAATAACGTATTCAAATCCAAGTTACACATCAAGTTTAATAAAATAAACAAAGGAAGAAAGAAAGAACTTGATTTGAACTCAAACTTGAAATCTGGAATTTCTGGATAACTCTTCTTGCTCCTCCTTCTTATTCTCTCACTTTGGAAGATGGTGGCTACTCTTTTAGAGTGTTTTGTGTTCTTAAATAGTTCTTGAGGCTTTTAGGATTCTTTATAGGGTTTACCCATTTAATTTGGTTCAAAAAAAACCCTAAAACATTAAAATTACAAAAAGAGTCGTGCTATGAAAAAGTTGAAATTCTTTAGAATAGATGTTTGTGCTCTCTGTCATGATCGTGGCAAGACAAAACACCTTCATGATAAAGATCTTATAGGTAAGTCTCTCACACTGGAATTAAATTTCTTTTGTATAATTCTCGATTGTGTTGTTTTCCAGGAAAATTGAAATCAAGGTGGGATGGGCCACTCGAAGTACTAAAGGTGTTTCCATATGGAGTCGTGGAAGTGGAAAATCTGAGAACGAAGGGAACCTTTAAAGTGAATGGACATCGAGTGAAACCATATTTAGAAGGAGCAATTAAGAAGAAAACCGTAAAATCTATCAATTTAAGCGATCCGCCTAAAACGTGACTATTGAGGCATCCATCTACAATATATTAAAGAAGCACTAAATGGGAGGCAATCCATATAATCCATATTTTGTTTTTCAATTATTTGTTATTCCTATTTTGTTATTCTCTAGTTTAAATCTTTATTAAAAAAAATTGAAAAATTAGGTGTGACAGGGGAGTCACGGCACCCTCACACCCGTGACTCCTCTTATAAAAGCCACTCCGAGCCCTAATTTATTTTCATTTCTATCTATCTTCTTTCAGAGAACATCCATCTCGACAGTCGAAGCTTTTTCTCCACCATGAGCACCGCCCACTATGCTCCATCCTTATAGACAACAACTCCCACTTTTAGTAGCCACCCTCACGTTTGTGAGACCTTCATTCCAATAGCAGTCACACACCCTTGCCCCACCACCGAAGATCCACCAACAACCACACACCCCTACACCACCACCCTCACGCCCGTGAGACCTTCATTCCATTAGCGACCGTACGCTCGTGACCACCAGCCACACCGAGGGCTATGGGTCCAAGGATGAGATACCCAAGAGCTTCATCCTCTTCACCACGTGATGATCAAATACCAACTTCAGGTACCCCGTGCCTACATTTTCATACAAGAGAGCGCAAACAAAGGTATGCAATTCTTAAGAACCGTCCAATTATTCCTGACAGATTTTTAGATTCTAAAGATGTCAAATAACATTTCCCAGAGGGGGTACGAATCCGTGAGGGCTTCTTACATTGTTGAATTAGGAATAGATGATCGAGTTCATGAATTGTTGCGCAACGTAGGATGGGATAAAATTTCTAGATTTGGGAAAAAAAATCATACATGGAATTGACTTTAGAATTTTTGAGCACTTTAAAAGTGGTCAATGACCATACTACTAAGGACATTGTGAGTAGTATAAAATTTCGATTGATGAATGCCCCATATGTGATTACTTTGGATGTGCTCAATAATATTTTTGGATTTCCACACAGTGATTTATATGGCTATCATAAGGATTTTAAGGCTAGAGAATTTTGGAACAAAATAACCAATTTTAGAAAAGTATTTTCTCTAAGTAAGTTCAAATCATCTACCTTAGTAGACCCAGCCCTTCGCTATATCCATAGGTTTCTAACTTTTGCCTTATTCGGTAGGGAAGATAGCAAGGGACTGGTTTCTAAAGCTGAATTGTTTGTTTTGTGATGTATGGTGCATGGTAAGGCTTTTAATGTCGGTATGTGGTTAAGTATGAATTTAATTGATGTGGCTAAATCCAGTGCAAGAAAAATAGTAGTTGGAGTGTTCGTGACCCAAATTGCGGAACATCTCGGCTTACTAACTGGGAGAACAATGATACAACCAGTCCCAAGCAACTCCAGTCTCGACTTGCACTCCCTGGTGTTTATGAAAGTTGTCAAGCGGTAAGGTGATCGCTATGTTCTTATCAATGACAACACGAAGGAAGCTTCAAGCAGTAAGCGAGCTCAAGTGGCAGAAGTTGAAGCTGAACAAGAAGTTGATGTTCCGCCAATCGAAGAAATGCCTCCGTCTACTTCAATTACCTCCGAGGATTACCAGTCACTGGTAACTCAATTTAGCGCATTCCAAGCCCAATTTACGAAGCATGTAACCCAAGCTAGAGAGTTTGAACGGCAAGAAAATGAGCGGATCCACAACCTTGAGGTTAACGTGGCAGAGATTTGGAACTTCATAGCCAATTTGAATGCTCACTTTAGACAGTCACCACCCCCATCTTAGTATCATATTTCTATTCTTTTTTCTTTTTATTGCTTATTGATTTAATTTTTTTAGTTTTAATGTTTGTCCTTGTTTGCGTTACTTTGCATCTTAAATCCCTTTTATTTTCTTATCACATTGGGGACAATGTGATATTTAAATGCAGGTAGTAGTAGTAAAAAATATTTTTGAAGAGCAAAATACTCAAATTCTCATTCATGATGATAAAACTCACTTAGAAACTGAGGAGTAGAAACCCAAATCCGTAGATGCGCAAAGCGAATAGAAGCTTGAGCTAAAGAATGAGCACATCTATTGGCTTGCCTACGAATCCACCTATAAGAAATATTCGGTAGCGATAATAACAAA
>JAOTAX010000001.1:21414550-21426191 GCA_025629825.1 Erythroxylum guanchezii
TCATATAACACTTTACATTCTTAAATTTTCTTTTTCTTTAAACATGAATAATTTACCCCAAATTCCTCATTTTATGATAATTTATACTTCAAAATCTCAAGAAAAGTTCAGGGTCAAACAATTGTGTTGTGGCGTGTAAGGTGGAGTCTATTAGGACAATATTCCATTATCCATAAGATAATCCAGAAACTCTTGGCTTAAGCATTCACCACCTCGTTCCAATGAAGTGATTTAATACTTCTCCCAAGTTGTTTCTCAACTTTATTTCTGAATTCTTTGATCCTTTCAAAGGCTTCAGACTTGTATCTGATAAGATATACATACCCATATCGAGAATGATCATCGATAAAGGTAATGAAGTATACGAAATCACCTTTGGCATGTATAGACATCAGACCACATACATCAATATGTATTAGGTATAAAAGTCCACTAGCTTGTTCACCCTTTCCCTTAAAGGGTAACTTAGTCATCTTGCCTAATAAGCAACATTCGTATATCTCATATGATTTATAATCAAATGACCCTAAACTACCACACTTAAGTAGTTTAGACATGTGTCTCTCACTTATATGGCCAAGGCGGCAATGCCATAAGTAAGACGATTGCATATTATCTCCTTTTATTTTTAGTTATTATTGATATTTAGAACCAGATTAGACATATCCAATATGTATATACCATTGCACAATGTACCCAAAGCACATAACATTCCATTCAAATAAATTGAACAACCATTGTTACTAAAATTTAAATGGAATCCAGTTTTATTAAGACTAGAAACGGACATTACATTTTTAGTCAAAGCAAGTACATAAAAACAATTGTCCAATTCTAATATAAGCCCACTAAGGAGCGTCAATACATATGCGCATACAGCTAATGTAGTAACTCTCGCAAGTTTGACTCTCTTTTGTTGAGTTGCCTATTGTTCCTGAGGCCCTACATGTTAGTACAGATGTGGAAGCCACAACCGGTATCTAATTCCCATATGTTGTTATCAGAAACAATATAAATATCAATAACATAAATACATAAAGTAGATGGAGCATCAGATGCCTTCTTCTGCTTCAAAGACTCTAGATAGGCCTTGCAGTTTCTCTTCCAGTGGCCATCCTTGCCACAGTAGAAGCAAGTTCCCTTCGACGCGGTCTTCTTTGCTTTTTTGACACCTCCCTTAGGCCCTGTGGACTTTTCTTTCGTTTAGCTCTTTTTCTTAAAACCACAAGAGTCCACCAGAAGTCAATGGTTTGACTACGAACCCTTCCATATGCAATGTTGTCATGTAATTCGTCCTTTCACCATCTATGCCCCACTTAGTTCAGAGTATAGTCAAAGTGTCAACTCTCACTAGATTGACTAAGTCACATTTAGTCCAAGTGATATTAGATCTTGTCCCGAGGATCTCATTACTATATGTATCATTGAAGACTTTCTTCATAACACATATCTACTCTAACTAGAGACTCCCGAGTAATGACCCCGACAAGAAGTCATGGTTATCATCTCCTTCTATTAGGAATGGTAAATCCTTTATTGCCTACTCAATTACCTTCGAATACCTCAAGTTGTACCCAATCACCACCCTATAAATAACCCCTAAAAAGCACTGATGAATGGAGTCAAAGCATATGATCAACATTTGAGATATCCTTGAGCACTTTAAGTCAAAGGATATTTACACCACTACTATGATGAGACTATCATTGACACTAGAATAGAATATCCATATGATTGTCTCATAGTAGGTCAATCCAATATACTTATTACTCTTAGTAAGCATCCACATGTTAACTCTAAAAAGCTCATATTTACCATTTATGTGATCTACTGTTTGATCCAATCAAGGAGTGTAACATGTGCTAGCCTTTCTGGATTAATGATATCTCATCTCACTAATCCTATGACTAGGGAAACTTTAGATACTAACATAATTACACAATATAGGAATGTCATTATCATGATCTCATCATGATTTCCTCCATGCTATGTTTTGTATCAAGGACTTCATTAAATTAATTTAAGATCAACATCAAATCCATAAATGTATGAACATCAAAATAATGAAAATTACCTTTATTAATCATAAAATGATTTGTACAAAAAGTGCTAAAAGTGGTTGCCTTTAGAGCACTTCTCAAACATAAGCCATTTTACATTGGTATATTTGGACTTGATTGAGGCTTGAAATAAACCTAAATTGTTGCTTGATTCGTTGGTTAAGGGTTTGATAAGTTTAGGTTGTTAATCAATGTCATAACTTAAGGAATGGATTGTCTTGATATCAATGTATTGAAATCTAGAAATTATGAGTTGTTAAGGGGATTAAGATGTTCTTATGAATGCAAATATGATTCAAAGGATATGAGTAATGTGTATTAGATACATATGAATGAACATTAGAGAACATGTAGTAATTGTGAGTGAGAATTGGACAATTATATGAACGAATATGATTGATGAATAAATCAAGCTTACATAAGGTGTAAACCTAATTGCAAAATGGTAGTTTACAAGCTATAAAGTTTGAATGATCTAAAATCATATAAGTACAGTCAAGATCTTTGTATATTAATACTTACACAAAAAGTCAATTGAGCATGCATTGAAACATGATATATATACATATGAATGATTGAATAATCATATGATTGACAACTTAATGATCTGTGAAACATGTGTGTATTGCATGAAGATAGATACACAAGTTGATCATCAACATTCAAACATTGCTGATCATCAAGGCAGTAGTTTATCTAGAGCGTACTGTTAGTTAACCTAAATGTTTCTCACTATGATTGAACTATTCTTTGGTTAAGTTTTAGTTATTGAACTGTTACTTATATGATTGTTATGATTCTGAACATTGTTGGTCCGAAGAGTTTGATACTTGAGATTGTATATGGAAGTGTTTTCAAATTGTATGTGTAATATGGAATGTGTCCTCAATTGAATGTTGAATGTCAGACCCAGGTTTGAAGAATGTGATAAATGACATAAACTCATTGAATGAAAAGTATTGATAACATGTTATGTGAATTGATGCAGTCCATTACATTATTATGTATGATCAGATAAAGGAGTTGTGACCAGCGTGACTAATGTGAAAAAGATCTTTAACCATAGGATTGTGCACAAAGAGCAGTATTCGCAACGGATATGGGACAGTAAATGAAATGAGCCCAGTATCCACAACGGATACGGGATAGTAAATAGGCGCTTGATCACAACAAAGAAAAAATAAAAATGGAGTCACTTGTGCATTTGCATATATATCCTTATATATGTCATATGATTGAATTGAAATGAATTAATGAATTGTTTGAAATGCAGTTGAAAAGTAACTGAGGATGTGTTGTGATATGAAATGTTAACTTACTTGTTATACTTATGAGAGTATGATAATCTTGATGTTCTTGATAAGGTATGATGAAATGTGATGTGATATTCAATACTGGATGATATGTAATACTTATTGACTTGGGATATGACTTGTCTCTGTGTATTTGACTTGAGTAAATACATCGATGATGGTTCACTTACTAAGTTTGCAAACTCACTAAAATTGCAATGTTGATTTTCAGGTTCAGAGGAGATCTAGTTAGATTAATTAGAGTATAGCTACTGCAATTAGATATGGGTTAGTGGACGGGATCAGTTGTACCTACAGATGTCTCTAGTCATTATGCATCAACAATAGCATTTCTCACCGATTGTCAAATGTATATATGAACTCTGAAGTGAAATGAAATTTGTGATTTCATATGATTGTGAATGAAATGATTCAAAATGAATGTTTGAAATGCTTTTGATAAGTGATGCCTTAAAATGTGGCAATGCGATCATCTTAACGTGCCAACCTCGTAGAGTATATTCTCGAATAATCGTCGATACATTTGGGCATATTCTCTATGAGAGTGGTATGTTACACAAAGACCCCCACCATGAGCTCCACCATCCTCACACCTGTGAGATCTTCATTTCACCAACCTCCCTCACACCTGTGAGATCTTCATTCCACCAACCGCCCTCACGGCCGTGAGATCTTCATTCCACTAACAAATGCACGCTTGTGAGCACCACCCACACCGACGGCCATGGGTCCAAGGATGAGATACCCAGGAGCTTCATCCTCTTCACCATGTGATGACCAGATGCCAACTTTAGGTATCCCGTGCCTACATTTTCATGCTAGAGAGCACCAACAAAGGTACACAATTATTAAGAACCGTCAAATTATTCCTAGCCAATTTGTAGATTCTAGAGCCACTATTGAATTAGGAATAGTTAATTGAGTTCATGACTTGTTGCACAAAGTAGGATGGGATAAATTTTTTAAATTTAGGAAAAATTCATACGTGGAATTGACCTTAGAATTTTTGAGTACTTTAAAAGTGGTCAATGACATTACTACTCAGGACGTTATGATTAGTCTAAAATTTCGATTGATGAATGCACCACATGTGATTGCTTTGGATGTGCTCAATGATATTTTTGGATTTCCACACAGTGATCTATATGGCTATCATGAGGATTTTAGGGCTAGAGAATTTTAGACCCAAATAACCAATTCTAGAAAAGTATTTTTCTCCAAGTTGGTCCAAATCAACTGCCTTAGTGGACCTAGCCTTCGTTGTATTCATAGATTTCTGACTTTACCTTATTTGGTAGGGAAGACAACCAGGGAGCGGTTTCTAAAGCTGAATTGTTTGTTTTATGGTGTATGGTGCATGGTAAGCCTTTTAATACTAGTATGTGGTTAAATATGCATTTAATTGATGTCGCTAAAGCCATTGAAGGAAAAATAGTAGTTGGAGCATTCGTGACCCAAATTGTGAAACATCTCAGCTTATTAAATGGGAGAATAGCGATGCTACTAGTCCCAAGCAACTCTAGTCTCGACTTGTACTCCCTGGTGTCTATGAAGGTTGTCAGGTGGTTAGGTGATCACTATGTTCTTATCAATGACAACACGGAGGAAGCTTCAGGCAACAAATGTGCTTGAGTTACGAAAGTTGAAACTGAACAAGAAGTTGATGTTCCGCCAACTGAAGTAATGCCTCCATCTCATCCAATTACTTTCAAGGATTACCAGTTACTGGTAACTCAATTCAGTGAATTCCAAGCTCAATTCACAGAGCATGAAACCCAAACTAGAGAGTTTGAAAGGCAAGCAAATGAGTGGATCCATAATATTGACGCTAATGTGGCGAAGATCCGAAACTTTATAGACAATTTGAATGCTCGCTTCGAACAATCACCTCCCCCATCTTAGTATCGTATTTCTATCCTTTTTCTTTTTATTGCTTGTTAGTTTAATTTCTTTTAGATGTTTGTCTTTATTTGTGTTACTTTGCATCTTAGATCCCTCTTTTACTTTCTTATCACATTGGGGACAACGTGATATTTAAGTAGGGGAGAGTAGAAGTCAAAAAGACAAAAAACAAAAAACAAAAAATATTGTTATTTGCGTGTTATGTGTTTGTTTTTCCCATTTAATAGTTAGAGATGCATGGTCATGAAATAAATTCGATCGGGACTAGAAGTGCATAATACGATTGAATAAGTATACTTGCATGTTTAGACTGATTAACTTGGATTTCAATTAAAAGGACATTAGCCTATTATTATAGATGAATGTCACTTTTCTTTGGTAAGAATTTGAGCCTTTTGAAATATTTAACACCAAATTCAAGTATTCTTTGCTGAGAGTGTTCTTTCATAATTAAGGAACTCTAGAACTTGCTTGCAAATACTAGTTGGGATCACATAGTCTTATGCAGGCATTGAAATGATGAAGGCAATTAGGATTTACCCATTTTGCTTAAAAAGCCACCATAATGTTGCCCTTAGTGAACCCCTTTGAGCTTAACATGAAACCTTTTCTTTTTTTTAACCCAAAATATGAGGCTTTACCTTAATTATTTATCCTTTTTGTTATACATACCATAAGGCAAGTTGAGCATTTGAAATGGTATTCCTGAGTTTAAGAAGTAATTGCTTGAATAAGTGTGGGGGATCATAGCATATAGTTGGATATTGCGTTAGGAATGGGTATGGTTGTAGCAATTATCTCTCCTCTATACTTTTCTTCTCTTAATTTCCTTATTTTAAATAAATAAATAATTGAAAAGAAAGGAAAGGAAAAGAAGAAAAAGAAATAAAAAGAGAAAGAAAGAAACACGAAAGAAACAAAGGGAAGAGAAGACAACCAAAAAATGAAAAGAAAAAAGAGAGATGTAAAAAAGGGAGTGCTAACCTTGTTAAATGAGAGGAAAGAATTGAGTATTTTATGCTTCATTGTTTTGTATTATTTTAAATGATCAATTTGTTATGTGGTTTTAAATTGTGATTTTTCTTTTTCCTACCCTTAGCTCGGCTCCATTACAACCAAAATAAAGACCTTCGGATTGATGTTTTTGTTTAATCTGAGTAGTGGAGATTGGATTAGTAAGCAAGCCTATGGTAGTTGTCTTACATGAAATGAATGGTAAGGAAATATATCTTACCTTTGAATGCATGAGAGGATGGAGAGTGGAATGAGTGTCTATCATACTTATTAATGGTCTTTGAATTGAAACACTTATTAATTTAGGTTAAGCATACGGAGAGTAATCTGTTCATAGAGTATTATGAGTTTCAAGTTCTCAGGTTGTGTTTATTGAAATGATCGTTGATATCTTTGACTATTATTTGGGGAAATCGTTGTTTTCATTGGTTATTCTCGTATAGTCTAGTATTCATCATTTTGCTTAGGGATAAGCATAGTTTAAGTGTGGGGGAATTATTGTGTCTAATTTCTATTGATTTTGCTTGCATTCACACCTTGGCTTTGGTTACAAATTCTTGCACCTTAATTCAAATTTGAAATAAATTGAGTGAAAATGACGTGGATGTTATGTGAATGTTGAATTGAGTGTCTTGTAAATGTTGCATGAAAACAAAACAAACTATGCATGAAAGAAGGAAAATTAGACATGAATTATGCATACATTTTAATGGTGTAACATTAATTTTAATACATGCATTTTAATGGAGTCACACCCGTGACCATAGAAGTCACGAGTGTGATAAGAGTTACACTCGTGACTTCTACAGTCACACCCGTGATAGTTTGTGTGCACTAATTTTTTTAGTCTGACACGTGTAGGTTAACGGTGGGGTTAAAAACGAAACCTAAACCTAGAATTTCGGATATATGTAGAAAAAGAAGGAGGGGAACCGGGGGCTAAAAACAAGAAAAAAAAAACCAGAGAGGTAGAGGCAAAGAAAAGAGGAGAGAAAGAGAGCAAGAGAACAGAGGAAGAGAAAAGAAAAAAAAATAGAGAGCTTCGTGTGAGGAATAGAGTAGACGCAGAAGGCGAGAACCAACGCCAAAAAGTTGAGCTGGGGCAGGAGATCCACTGCCAGCCTCCTTATCCAAGAGTTCATTTGTGTTTATTCATTCTTGTTTCATCTCTGCTACTGTTATTAAACTCCTTTATCTTTTTTCTGTTGAACTTGTTTTCCTTTGTAGAGTATGATAGTTCATTTTGGTTAACTCACTGTGTTTACTACCTAAATACTTATCTGTTACTATCAACTATAGGATTGAAGTATATGAAGATGAGGAACTGTATTTATTCCATGATGGGTTGATTTCTTTTTCTTGAGAATTAATGTAGCTAATTTAGTTGATTATGCATGATGAAGGGACTATTTTGTTGTCTTATTATTTGTTATAGTTTATACGGTTATTGGATGTAATAGTGTGGGTAACCTTTGCATCTTTTTGGTATTAAACGAAAGATCGAGATAAGAAGTTTAATATTAGAACATGATACTATAAGCTTAAGTTATGAATTAGAAATATATTAACTTAGTGGGAAATTATTAGTTGGGTTTACATAATTGATTTAGATGATAAACTTGTCGAATATGAAAGTTAGATTTAGTTTATTATATGAATTGATTTTAAAACCTAACTGGTACTTTTAGCCAGACAATTATCCAATTAATTTCCCTTAGTCATGCATAGGAGGTTAAATTAATGAAGTTAATTCCTCAAAAGTTTTTCACACCGATTGATCAAATCGTTTTTGCTTCTAGTTCAATTAATTTACTTTTTACTCTAATTACGTAATTTTCTTTGAAACCTTTACTCAACAAATTGGGATAAAATAATTAGGATAACATTTGTTTTTATTTTTAGTCCAAGTTAATTTGAGTGAACCAATTTCACCTCCTTAAGAAGACGACCATGGGTATTCAACTACAATTACCTCGTATACTTGCGAGTAGGATAGCCTAGGTTTTTAGAACTTATTTTGGCACAACAAATTCCAACCTCTAATTTTTTTTAAAACTTGCCCTTGGAATTTTAATTGAATCTTTCAACTTATGCACAATACCAAAACAGGATATTTTCTACATAATTAGGAATGTTACTGTCAAAATTGACTTTTTGTTTTGATTATTTAAATATTTAATAGAACTTTTTAGTGAAAAAATTTTGTAAATCTTAATCAAATACTTTTTGATTTTTTACTAACTTAGCTTTACTCATAACACTTTATATTATGCATTCTTAGTTAATTGATTTATTTTTTATGATTCCAAAAAGGGGAAGAAAGTTTGGTAATATTAGATTTAAGGGAAGCAATAACATTCAGGGGATATTGATTGTTTTGTCATTTTTGTATTTTTTGACTTTATATGATATGCTTAAGTATATGATTTTTTTTTATTGTGAATATCTCTTGTATTATAGATATTAAATTATGCTCTTCATATTGAATTACATTTTATGCATGAATTGAGGGGGGTTAATCACTATCTTGATATTTATTTATGTGCTTAACTTTATTATTGTTGTTTTTTATTATCATTAGTCTTTTGTCATCACCAAAAAGGGAGAGAATGTTGAACCAAAGGAGGTTCCAATTGATGTTTTGGTGATAACAACATATAATTACTACTAATATGTTTATCATTTTGAAAAATAGTAATATTAGAATAAAATGAAGCTGTAAACTCAAGAAGAATTATATGAAGTTCAAAAAGGGAAGCTAAAGTTTTCAACTGATGAAATGAAGAATCAAAACAAGAAAAAAAAAAGAAGATCAACGCTTATTAAGGTCATTTCACATTTTATATTATTATTTGTAGACTCACTTTGTTAATTTGATGATCTAAAAGGCTCACCATGCAAAATCATTTTATCTTACTTCATTGCGTGAGTCTTTGTATTCATCAAGAGGCATTGAAGTTTTCGATTTTAATATAAAAGCCTCTTGATCTTTCAAATAATCTTTGGAGAACATTTTAAGAAGTGCTTTAATCCTATTTGGATTAAATAAATTAGTTTTGAGAATTTGAAGTTATTAAAAATCTTGTTTTTTAGTTTATTGGTCGATCTATATGGGTTAATAGTCGATTAATATAGGTTAAAGTTGTAAAAAATGAAGTATTAAGAGTTTCTTGTAACAATGATTGATGCATTGGTTGATCAGTCTGTCATATTGGTCAATCAGTATAAGTTACTGATTGATAAATTTGTCATATTAGTTGATCAATATAGGTGTTACAGGACTTATGGAAGAGTTTACCCCAAAAACTAGCTTAAAGGGTGAGAGAACTCATAAGTCTATAAACCCCACATCAGGCTCTCTTATTACCGATGTGGGACAATTGGACCACAACATTTCACCACGCTCTGTAGTCCCGGCACATATGGGTTAGTTGTACAGTAGACCTTTTTCTAGCCCCAGGCTAACACTATCATATCAACATTACCACCCACGACTCGAGAACTCAAAGGAGTAGTGTTAGCCCTGATACCAATTGTTACATGACCTGTGGGAGAGTAAACCCCAAAAACTAGCTTAAATGGTGGGAGAGCCCATAAGCCTATAAATTCCACATCAGGCCCTCTTATTACTGATGTGGGACAATTAGACCACAACAATAGGTTATCGGTTGACCAGTATCTAACGGATAATGAATATGATACTGTAAATACATATGAGTTAACTAGTATAGCATTGAATATAGTCATTATAACGGTTAGTTTTTGGCTCCAATTACTATTTTATGTCCCAAAACATTATAAATAGGTGTTTTCTCATTGGTTTTAGCATCAAGAATGGTTTGAGTGTTGTATACACTCATTTCAAAAAGTTTTTCAATCATTTGAGCATCATTATATCATATTTGTATGAATTAGCCATTTTGGGAGTTATCAAGTAAATAAGTAAAATATTTTTGAGTTAAATACTTTATTAGGGAGTTGAATATTGTACTTAGAGGTGATCCAAGTGGTATTAAGGTTCCTCTTTATCTTGAAAGAAGATTGCAAGAAAGGTTCCTTTTTATTGAGCAAAATTGTACAAAAGTTATTCTTCACCTTGAAAGAAAAATTATAGTGGAATTTTAAGAAGAGTCTTAGGAGTGGACGTAAGCAATGGTTGTTTGTCAAACCACTATAAATTGGTTTGCATTCTCTCTTTCTTATCCTCTTTAAATTATTTTTCAATTGTTTGATTAATTTATGTTAAGCATATTTCTCATACTCATTTAAGTTAATTGTTGTTAATTAAGTATATTGGTTAGAAAAATTGTCAAGTTTTGTAAACATCCAATTCACCCACCTCCTCTTGGGTGCTATTAAAAACTAACACTTAATTTATCTAAGAAGTAAGAATTGGATGCTTATATTTTTTTTAGAATTTTATGATTAATAAGAGATAAATAAATAAAACAAGGAATATGTTATCATTTTATGGAGTTAATAGAATGTAGCATTTTGAATTTAGAAACTTTCGATTTAAAAGTATTGATGTATTAACAAGTCATTTGAATTTTAGGTAAATGGATGGGATTTAATAAAAAGGACAATTTTTATTTTAAAGGATGGATTTTAATTTGAAAAAATGGAATTTAAAATAGACAAAATGAAAAAGACTTTTGTTTGATAAAAGGATAAAATAAACTCCTAATTGGATAAAGAAAAAGTCAAAATGAACACTTAATTGATTTAAAGGATGAAAAATAGATCTAATATGATCTGTATAATGGTCAAAAGTATAATTTGAAGCCTAACGTTTTAAAACATTCAATTTCATCCTTAACAATTTGAAAATGTTTAAAATAAACTCTAAATGAACGAAAAATTAATGAGATTAACTTCCGTTATTTATTTTTAAAATTTATTAGTAGGTTCCACCACTGCGTAGTGATTATCACATTTACACTACGTAGAATAACATAGCCCATTTGATTTTAAAAATTTTGACATTATTAATAATTTGTAATTAATTTTATTATTATTTATGTTAATTTTAGTTAATTATATATAAATTATTAATCTAGAAATTCTAATTATGAAATGAAATTAAAATCCCTAATTGAATTTCATACCAACTCCCTTTTGTTTCTATCTCACACCTCCAATGTAACATCCCGTTACCTACGGGAAGGTTAGAATTGTAAATATGAGTGACCAAAGAGAGTTTAGAAAGGCATTTCATGCTCATGCATAATATGACATACACATACGTGTCAATAGTGAATTTATTCGCACATAAAAATAATTGTACATGCATTCATGAATAATTTCGGGTATAATTGGATTGATTTGTGAATTATTGAGAATTGTGGTTTA
>JAOTAX010000001.1:21445619-21460971 GCA_025629825.1 Erythroxylum guanchezii
TAAAATTTATTATATTAAATATTATTCTATTCTATTTGATTTATATTTAAAAATATTTTATTTCTATAACATAAAAAGCAACTTCCTGAAAAAGTTAAAATTTGGGCTTTTCTGAAAAGCTCCAAATTTTAGCTTTTGAAAAAGCTGTAAGCTATTTCTACTTAAAAAATGCTTTTGAAGTTTACAGCCAAACACCCATTTTTTTCCTGAAAATAACTTTTGCGGTAGAAAAAAGTACTTTTGGAGTCTCCAAAAGCTGAACCAAACAGGCACTAAATTGTATTAGATGTCAACCTCTGTAGGTACCATTTGTTTCTATTCTCCTTTTATTCTCTTCTTCCTTGCCATAACGCCCATTCTGGGACAAGTCAAAAAAACATTTTCCTTAACTACTTACTGACCTGTTCACCCAAAGAATTGATTGAACCCTGATCAAAATTTAAGATCTTAAATCTCTTATAACTTCTAAAACAATGGTAATTATTTTAGCATTTCTTTTTTTAACTTTTACACGTTTAATTTTCCGACACTTTGTACATGCCTCGTTTTGGTTCGAATGAAAAACTTAACCCTTCTAGTTATATGCTCTACCACTTGAAATGATTTTTAAAGAGTCAATTTTTTATCTTTCTTGAATTGTAATCTTATTATATATATATACATATATATCCCTCAAAGGAAATTCATCATCCCTAGTGATCTAGTTACTTGTCTGAGTTTTAACAATTGAAATTAATACTTTCTATTTAGGTATCACATTTTTTTGTACAGAAAAATACGAGCACAACTTCTCTGCATGGATCCAGTGATATTTACATTGGGAATATTTGTAGTTTTTCTTCTGTTCCTATTTCTAGTTTTACTTTTCCCTCTACCAAACATTTTCCTAGTATCCTAGTGCGTAGCATAAAAAAAATTAAAAAGAATCCTCATTAATGTGTTGTCATTTATCACGATTGCCAAAACATCTCCAAATCATTGCTATACAGTGAGCGGTCTTGTATCTCCAGATTCGCGACATGCCAATTCACAAGCTGAGACTGCAGAATTTTACAGAGCACAAGTCCAGCTGGAAAAATCCACCATTCACTTTCATCCCTGCATCACAGCATCCCGAATAGTCCCCAAAGAAACACACAATAAAAAAAAAAAAAGAAGAAAACGCAAGCAACCATGTCAGCAGCTGTTACCCCAAACATTCCCGATCTAGTTTAAGCTTGTAAAATCCGCAAGGATAAACTCACATGCTAATATTCCATGGCTGGAAAGGAACCTTATTTGTGGATGACTGACTGCCATAATGCACATAACCACAAAGGAATGCAACAATCTGGCAGAAGGCGAAAAGGGTAAGGTTAAATTGACTGTCAAAAGATGAGGAAAATCAAATTATTCAAGTAACTATCCGGAAAATACTACAAACAGATTGCCTCGTTAAGGATTAAGTGGGACATTAAAGCAGCAACTTACGACATTAATCAAGGATGTAATGTTCCACAGGGCATAGATGCGAGCAAGACCTGCAGAACGCCTAGGTCCATGACTGAACAAGGCATTGATTCCAGCAGGAAATGGCAACAGAATGCCAAGAGGTAAAATAAGCAAAGCTAGAAAGACATCAACCAATGAGAATGAGTACAATTGTAGGAAAGTAAGTAACACTAAGCTAAAATCTCCTAAAAGAAGTATGGAGATGACCAAACCAACAAGATCCTGCACATAAGATGATAGACAATCAGTAAAATTGGTACAAGCAAATATCATCACAAGAATGTGGAAAGAGAGGAGACAGGCAAGGTACTAAATCAAACGAATATACTTATAAGGAAGATAACCTGGTGGCCAACAGGCTTTGTATTATGCAACAAGAAAGAGAGAGGATAAAATAAACCTCTCTTTTCTTCAAGCGTTTGTATGCTGTTGGGATCTATAATTCCTCCAGGACTCTTTTTCCATCTTAAAAAGCTCTCCTTCGTTCTCTGGGCTCTACTTGTGAGACTGTTTTCTTTCGAATGACCGGATGGAATTTGTGTGTGCATGCTCTTCACACTGTTGACCGAAATGTTACAGAAACCCAAGTTAAACCTAAACCAAAGCAAAGGTCTAGCTTTAAGTAGCTGGACATCAGTTGCCAAAATTAACAGCCCATTATTCAATGTGGATGCACATATATTCTAGGCAGTCAGATCACACAATCACAACAATTAAATTTGCACAAGCAGAGTAATATTAGCATGTATAACTTAAAATATAAATAATCACACACACGTTGCAATTACTAATAACCTGAGAAATGTCATCACAGATATGAAATTAAAAAATAAATAGAAGAAAAGAAGCAAGTTACACATTATTTAACGTGCTTTGGCTTAGCCTATGTCCAGACGCAAAGACCACAGAGAGTTTTGATGTGCATTATTTATTAGGGTTCCGCATATACTTATCATAGTACGGCAATACAATATTCCATAATAGAAAATACAATATCCCTAAACAATATCTAAATACTTGATTATTGGATACATAAAACATTCCTAATATTCCCACACTAAATCCTAAATCTTCATGATCTTCAACGCTCCTCAAAATGGTAAGTAACACTACCTCTTTCCAGTTTGCATAAGAAGTTCGAATCCTGAGACTGGAGAATTTTGTGAATAAAAATATATATTATTTTGTTCTGGCTATTTTTTTTATTTGCTCAAGTATTTTTCTTCCTTCTTACCAACATTTTTTTGTTTGGAAAACCCTAAATTCATAGAGAGGAAAAGATAGAGATAATGGTGCTCTCGAGGGCTGCTGGAAGAAAAGATGGAATATAAACAATAGCACTTTAAGTTGTCGAAAGAAAAGACAGAAGAAGGCACCGATGCTTTGAATGCAGAAGAAGGGTAACACCATTCTCAATGGGTTGTCAAAAGAGAAGAAAGTAGAAGGTAACGACGCTCTGAATGGGCTACCAAAAGGAAGGACAAAAGAATGATAACAACACTCTCAATTGGACTGCCAAAAAAGAAGACATAACAGAGGGTCTTAAGAAGAATGGCTCTGAAACAGAAGAAACAAATGTATTTTTCCTCAGAATCAGAAGCTAACTCTAATACTACGTGAAATTGAAAAATAAAGAGAAGGAAAGAAGGAATTTACACATAGATTTATCGTGATTCATCGTAACCTACATTTCCCCACATAAAGACCACAGAAGGTTTTGAGATGTATTATTTATTAGGTTCGCGCATCTACTTAAGGCAGTACAGCATTTTATAATAAGAAAGTAAATTATTCCTAAGTAATATCTAAACTACTGTATTATTGGATACATAAGATATTGCTATGTTGGACACATAATATTTCCATACTCAATTTTCATAATCTTCAACAATAAGGGAATGCAATCAGTACCACTTCTTACAATAAAGCCTATATGTATGTCAAGACAGTTACCTACGTGGTGCATAGGCTACAGTTTCTCCCTATATTTGCACCACCCTTGCTTGTCTCTTATCTATACAAGAACTAGTAATTATACAAATGGAAACCTTAACTATTATCTGAAGACTTAAAATAACTAGAAAGTCTTCATTGAATGATCATTTCAAGCACACACAATGATCAATGAGATTAGGACAGCCCAGCATACCCTAAATAACAATTCATTGAATCAAGGAGCTTGACAAGATGAAGAACTGCAACTAAACTTGTATTATATGATAAATAATTACCATGAATGCTGTTCATTTCGTTTTGCACCATCAACATTATCAGCTGAGGTAAGTTCATTTTCTTCTATGATAGCATACACCAAGAGTCCATACTGACAATAACCACAAGCTGTAGCCTGAACCCATGCAAGATCAGCATGTACTCCATGCACCTTTAAAGCAGTATTGGCGTGTGTTTCAAGCCATCTAAGGACAGATCGAAATGTCACCCTAAGTCGACCACGGCAAACTAAACGGAGTTGTGCATTCAAACCAGCCACCGTGCGGTACCAGGTCGTAGGAGGGACCATCTGCAAAACCAGAAGAACAATAGATACTATACACAGCTAAAGAAGGTATCAGTTTAGTCAAAACCCATATTACTGAACCGGACATTAGGAGTGTAAACCTTTATGCTAGGGGATTGAAAAAACAAACCTGACTCATTAGGCTAGTGAGAATATTGTCACTTTGGACTGAGAAAGGAGTCATATAACTTCCATCACCTCCAAAAACTATAGAAATTGGAAATCTTTGATGCAGTCGAGAAGGAAGGTCAGTCCTCTTTTCATCTCCACCAAGAAAGAAGTCCAAATATGCAAGCATTAGATCAGAAGAGGCAGCTACCTACAATAACAGAGGGCAAGGATCTAATAATTAATGATGAGAATATACAGCAAATATTCTCCTTTGCTAGATTATAGACAGTCTATACAATCAGGATTCTTATGTACAGCAGCGAGATCCCTGTCCTGGACTTTAAGGATGGGTTTCATAGTGTAATTATCACGGAGATTAATCAGAGTATAACACTGATAAACACTTTTAAAATGCAAAAATTTGCAACAAGTTAAATAACATAAGGCAACAAATCTTGGAAAAATAATTTATTCAAACAAAGATATCAATATCCAGAAAAATAGCATCACTAAAACAAGAAAATTTAAGTTGTGTAATCCACTTGTTCAGTTATTGTTAAATCAACTGTTAAAGCTCATTGAAAGCAATAACCCTAGGAACTAAGATACTGCTCCATATTGGCAAATTATGGTTTTCAGTTTCTATGATTTTATAATTATAGACTACTAAGAAACAGCATCCAGCAGCAACTCGTTTTTTTGAAAACAATTGGTGGTGCAGAGAGGAATGACTATTTAAAGAAGGAAAAGAAAATAAATTGACCAGTAAAAAATTCACCTACGGCATGTTCAAGTATGTTGTATTTGACAATCAGATAAGATACAACCTAGGTCCAACACTGATTAAGGGAAAGGACAAATGTTTTAGGGCATACAAACCTTAAGCCCTTCATAAAGAGCACGTGAACGACAAGAGCGAAGGCAAGCATGATCGTACTCTGACCGAACAAATTCACGGAGTCTTTGCAATTTAATCTTTCGGCGCCATTGCTGCCATGACCATGCAAGTGGATATGCAAGAACACAAAGAATGCTGAATATGGCACCTTCCCACCATTGATAAGCAGCTAGAGCATTAATCTCATCCACAAATGCATTGAAAGCCCCCTCATATCTGCATGTCAAATGAGGCAAAAGCATAAACAATGAATAAAAGAAAATATCATAATCTTTCCTGCAGGGCGCAGGTGAAGTTCAATTAGTACATCAACAAAACTAGTTGACCAAAGAAAAAGATATGCTTACACAATCTCTTTTATTTGTTCTGGGGGAGTGTGTGGAAGATGCCAGGGTTCACTAAAAGTATTTGGGCCCATAAAGTACATACGATGCACATGGCTCTGAGATTCCTCAGCTCTATTTGTTTCCAGAACCTAAAAATGAGTAAACCATGTCAATCTGAATGAGTGGAGTCATATCCAAATTGAACATTTTTTAGATAAAAAGAATAAAGAGGCATATGAATCAAGATATAAAAGAAAGAAGAAAATGAAAAACAAGAGAACAGAAAGGCTTCAAAGATGGGGGTTGGAATTCCAGCATTTCTGGAACACTATAAAATACTGAAAACAACCTCATTAAGTGATTCCAAGAAAGGAAACGAATGATCTATTTGAGAGCCATGGTGAGTGGGAGCTGGCCCAGGTAATTCATCAACCCCAACAAATTTCATCCGAGCAACACTAAGCACCAAGGCCAGCAGGATGAGAAGACCAACAAGAAGAAGACCAAATAACCATGGTCCACCAAATGTGTAAATCAACTCCTCAAGGGCTGTATAACAATGTGGCATGTGAAATCTCTCTGAAATGCATCTATACGGACAAGGCGTTTCAGTAACACCACCTGTCCAATGGCCAAGGATAGATAGTTATCTTATTGAATTGATATTTCACTAGGGTTACAAAACCATCTATATACATGAACCATGAAAAATTGGCTGTATTATTGTCATGTTTATACCCGTCACCCATTTTCTGTCCACCCCCAAATTCCAGAATTTCAAAGAGAACATATTGTTTAGAACTATCAAGAATTAGCAGAACTAACGTCTCTCAAAAGTCCTTGAGACTGTGTCTCAAGATCAGACAAGACCTAAATATGTATTAGACAGCACCTCGAACAGGAATATAATCAGCACGATGGGGAAGTTCATGGATGGGGCAAGAACGGCAGAGAGAACTATCGGATCCAGTAACGTTCTTAAATGTGCCAACTGGACATTCCTGAAGAAAACAAAAAGTATAAGAGGGTAAATACTCCAACAACTTTGAATTCCAATGATCTCTTCAGATCATTAGTCAACTCTTTCCAAAAACATTTTCAACAACAATGATAAATTGGTTTAAAATTTATGAGAAAGCAAATCACATCATCTCTCATAACACAAGTTCCTTGTGAAAATTTAATCAATATCAAGCTATGTAGCAATCATTCTTCTTGAACATATTGCAGGCTCAAGTATTCCCAGTGTTTGGGTTGAAAAATCTTACATGCTAAGAAATAATCAGGTAAGGTATAAGTTTTTGTCAGCCATAATTCCGTTCATTCACATGACAGGTTCAAAGTCTTATATTTGCAAGAAACTACAGGAGACACAAAAACAACTTAAAATACAGAGATAAAACGTGTTAGGAATGCAACAAAGTCAACAGTCTTATGATACCTCGCAAAATATTCCATAAAGCCCTTTAGGGCAAGCTTTCCCAGTCACTGTTCCATTTTCTCCAGAACCACCCATGTCTCTGCCCGAACCTCCACTGTAACAATCTTTGAGACATCAGAAAAGGCTCAAGGTTTAGGGTCAACAGAAAACATTTACAATGAGCTACAAGATTCACTCTCAATAGAAGAAAACCTAAAGGAAAATTATTTCAAGAAGAGCAAATTGACCATTGATTCTTAAATAGGATGAATCAACATTTTCAAATAGAAATCAGAAAAATCATCGACACAAAGAACCATAACAGCAAGTAATAAGTGTCAAGGAAGATGGAGAAGCATCCAGTTGTGACAATTAGTTTTCAACATATTGCCAAATTAAAACTTCAACTCATTATTCAGGAGATATATCATTTCATCAAGTATTCAAAAGAAATAACTTAGAAATAAGTCTACTTTATTGCTCCTTGTGTTTCTAATGCATTTTCAAAGAAAATACTATGAAGCTGTTTTTAGCAACTCGAAATGATGCATTCCCTAATGTCATCTTCAGGTGTGTCAGCAAAAGCATTGGAATAAACTTTATCCTTATCACAAAAGATAAATAAATATTGCCAAGAACTATCAAAACCATTAGTGAGTTCTCTATTTGTGACGTAGGACCAAAAAGTGACCCAGTCCAACAACCCAAAATAACAAGGTTGCCGAAGAGTGTTGCAATCTCAGCAGAATATACAGACTCATATATCATCATAATCCTCTGGTGAAATGGAGAGCCTATCAAACTATCAGGAGAAAATGAAGGTGCATTATCAAACACATTACACAAAATTCTTACCATGCATGAAGATTGCCATTCACAGTTGCAATAGGCTGGTATACATCTCCACTAGGAATGTCGGACCAGTGGAAATGAATTCTTCCACCACCTCCACCGCCTCCATTTGGACCACCATAACCCCCACCAGTTGAAAGATCAGCAGAGTCAACAATGTCTAGCGTGTGCAAAAATAGAAGTACAGTTCCACCAGAACCACCCCCTGGACTTCCATTGGTATCATTCATAGTAGAAAATTCTTTTAGTGTCCCATTTTCTTTGAAACTTTCCCCATCAGCCTGTACTGAGCCCTGAACCGATAAACTTGACAAAGGATGCTCCCGCGAACCCATCACTACTCAGATAGGAGAGAATTAAAATGAGAAGATATTACCTATAGCATATATACAAGTTTAGCAGCACAGAGCAGGTCGTTTCTTAAAACTTATAAGAAGATGAGTGAACCATGACAAAACAAGCATACCCAGATGTCACTGAAAAGGTCTACAGGTCCCCATAACATATTATACAGAAAGGTAATACTAGTCACTAAGTTCAAAACAGGATAATAAATAATCTTTAAAATAATATGTTTATAGGAGTTTGATGGGCAACACTTTCTTGTGTTGAGATATAAATAAGGAGCAAGCATGTTTTATTGGTTGGTGTAAGAGACTGACTACCTATGATTCCACCACCTGCAGTCACACCAGACAAATTTTTATCTCCACTACCACTACCAAGCTCACAAGGCAACTCTGAGCTTCCATAAGAAATGCCCCCTTCAACAAGACTGCCATTGTAATACCCCTGCCCCCCCTTACCACCATGGCCAGCACCACCACTAACACCATTGCTTAAAACATCACCTCTACCCACACCACCTGTGCAGCCTACACATAAAAAGCCTTGTCATAATCCCACTGTCATCTAAAACAAAACTTCAACAGAAATTTATCCCCCATTATTACATTCAACAAATCTGTGTGTGTGTGTGTGTTTGTCTGGTGGGGGATGTCAGTGTGTGCTTGTGTATCGCGGAAGGAGTATAAAACTGATTAGAATAGGTATAGCAACTGACAATTAAAAAAGAAAGGATATACAAGGGAAAAGAACAAACCCATCCCAGATGCGCTTATTGTTCCAGAAGACAGGACAGATATAGTTCTAGCCCGGTGGAAATGGACAACAGATCCTTGTATAAGTCCTTCCACAGCGATATCCTCTACTCTGCATATCTGAATCAAAACCAAAACAGTTACGCAAACCACCAATAATTGAGTTCATTAACGTGCAAAGGATGATCTCTGTTCAACCATCACCTGAAGAGTGAAAGACAGAGATGAGTTCACATTGCAGTCCTCCGGAGGATGAAGTAGTTCAAAAGGGCAAACCTCACTTTCACAATGGAGCCTCGGTGTACTGGAATAATACAATACAGGAATCGAACAAAATACAAAGGAAAAAGAAAGTGATAATCAGACAGAAATTAAAACTCACATAGCATCACTAGTTGCATTCTCCAAAGGGCCACGCAAAATAGATCCAGGTCCAACCTTAAGGACAGATGGAATTAACTATTAGTGTCATTGATTGTCAAAAATATTAACTTATACTTGAGCACTGTAAGCGGCATAAACAAATTTTTCTACAAGCTAATGAGGGTCCATGAAAAGAGTTAGATAAGTAGGCCAACGGGTCTTCCAACAACAAATACAAGATGACTGAACATAAAGCTATCCTCAATCAGTAATCACATCATACTTGCTTTACAAAGTAAGAAAAAGTAAGTAATCACACTAAACTGGGGTCTGGTCAGACAGATAAGAAGATCAAGACTAAAGAGTCGAATATGAGCCCTTTAAGTGTCTTCAAATAGCATAAACAGGGACTGGATCCTAACATAAAAATGGCACGAAGTTTTAAAGTGATTAGTTACTGCTAGACACCTGCGCCACCACCAAAAAAAAAATTCGAAACTAAACCAAATGTGAAATGTATTAATTCTGTACAAGCTTCGCACATCAAATCAGTTAAGCAGGCGATAGCACAGATGACAAATTAGTCATTGAGCATTGTAACTACATTGAGCCACAATTTTGCAAGACACTCTATCTTCCAGAAACTAGAATTTAAACTATAGGTCACAAAAATATATTCTAATATAGCAGCTTACATTAACGCTGTAAAATAGAGAAAGAACCAAACGCTGAGCTTCAATCCAGTCACCTTGTCCTGACAAATTCAAGAGACCTTGTCCATGTACACCAAGATTGGCATTTGAATGTATGACAGACATCTCCTGCTTCAAGCAAAAAAAAGATATTACACGAATGTTTTAAAGCAACATCTTAAGCAAACAAGAGATACTGAGATAAGTACCTTTAGAACAATTAGATTACTAGCCTCAAGTAAAGATGTTGCAACAGTTGCATCCCCACCACCGTCTATGAGCATTTTTGAATTCCACATTAAGAATATTTTAACACTCATGCGTAATGCACCATAGACCTGAGATGCAATGTAAGAGAACGTGAAGCAAGCATATCAGTTAGAATCCATGTAACAAGCTTTACGCGTCTCGAAAAGAAGCACGATTAAAGGTTGACCTAAGGAATGGATAACTAAACATTCCATACAAGAAGAATAAGGACGTACTCACCAGATGCTTGTGACTAAATATACAATATAAGGCTTCATAAAGACTTTGACTAAGAAAAAAGGACACAAAATAGATCATATGTACATACATACATAAATATGATGTATGTGAAAGTTTAAATATTAAAAAGTGAAACAGTAGATCTTCTCGGGTTACTTTCATCCAGAATACATACCAAATATATAGATAGTTCATGTAAGTTAAATATTCCCCAACAAGCAATCTCACACAAAACTCTTCAGCTATGCACTTGTAAATGGATAATTTACAAATAACATGCTATGTAGCTTACTTTGATGACGGAGTCACTCATTAACAGCTCTTCAGCTAGCAATTCAAATTCAGATGTACCATAATGAGACAGCCCAAAACTCAGCAATCCACTACAAAGGAGACTTAACTGTCCCTGGACCTGAACGTTCCACCAGGAAAAACACTATGAAGTAGTTAAACATATAAAGCAACTGGCCAGAATGTATCAACAGAAAAGCAATCCTGGAAACAAGTCGATTTAGAGGAGATGTCTAATGGAAGGGAATAATATATTAGCATTGCGGACTCATCTAGAGCTTGAAGAAGTCCTTCATCAAGTATCAGGTCAAGTGTTAGACGTGGTGTATTTAATTTACAGATATTTCAAGCAAATCACAACCTTTATAGAGCCAAAGTTTATGAATATAAAGGAGTAAATGGAGAGGGGAAGTGACAGAAGGGGATTGAGATCCTTTTTTTAGTAAGGAAGCTGCACACGGGAATGAACCTTTCTTCCCCAATTCAGTAACCATGTCTGCTTCCATGAACAAATGTGAAACAAGAGGGTAAAGAAAATATCAAAAGAAAACCCACTTTATTTCTCTGATTATATGTAATCTATACATGAGTATAATCTATTCTAATACTACTAAACTACTAGATTTTTAGTATATACTAACTTATCCTATCTATAGTATATCTTATCTTATCTACTAGAAGATAATCTCCTAAGCTAACTAAACTTATCTAAGATAATTATCCAACACTCCCTCTCAAGTTGAGGAATAGATATTTATCATTCCTAACTTGCTTAGAATTGTCTCGAATCTAGGAGTAGGCATGATCTTTGTGAAGATATCGACTTCTTGTGCTTCAGTAGAGACACGGCATAGATCAATGCCCCCTTCTTCTATTTCATATTTGATAAAGCTCCTGTCAATTCTAACATGTTTTGTTCGATCATGTTGAACTGGATTCTTCACTATACTGATGGCTGATTTACTATCACTGAAAACTTTGGTGGGAGAGGAAATGATGATCTGTAAGTCCTACATACCTCTCTAACCAAGTAACTTCACAAATTCCTTGTGCAATTGCCCTAAACTCAGCTTCCGCACTACTTCTTACTTCTCCATGTGACAAGATTCCCCCATAGTTTAGTACAATAACCAAATGTTGACCTACTGTCTTCAATACAACCAACCCAATCTGCATTCGTGAACCCTTGCTTCTTTTCTCATTTTTCCGAAACATTAATCCTCTACCTAGATTGCCTTTGAGATATTTCAGAATATGGTTGACTACCTCTAGATGTCTTTAAGTTGGAAAGTGCATAAATTGGCTAACAATACTCACTGAATAAGTAATATCTGGTCTGGTTAGTGACAAATAGATAAGTTTTCCTACTAACCTTTGGTATCTTCCTTTGTCAACAGGAGGATCTTCTTCATTTTTCTTGATTTTCCAATTTCTCACCAGTGGAGTTCCCATAGGTTTGCAACCCATCTTTCCTGTTTCTTCAAGTAAATCAAGAATGTGTTTTCATTGAGATATGAAAATAAATACCTTCCTTACTTCTAGCAATCTCCATCCCAAGAAAGTGTCTTAATGCTCCAAGGTCTTTTACCCTAAATTCCAACCTCAATTTTTGTTTAAGATCATTGATCTCACTAGTGTCATCACCTGTGATTATAATATCGCCCATATACACAATCAAGATGGATTCCTTTCCATTTTTTCCACACTTCACAAATGTAGTGTGATCAGCTTGTCCCTGTTTGTATCCAAACCTGCAAAGAGTGTCACTGAACCTCTTAAACCATGCTTGTGGAGACTGTTTGACACCGTATAAGGATTTTTTTAGTTTGCAAACTCTTCCCCTTCCTTCTTCGGTTTCAAAACTTGGTGGTATCCTCATATATATTTCCTCATCTAATGTACCATTTAGGAAGACATTTTTAATGTCGAGCTGATGGAGTTCCCAATCTAATTTTGCAGCCAATGATAGAAGGACTCTAATTGTGTTCAACTTCGCAACTGGAGCAAATGTCTCCTCATAATCTATTCCATAGGTTTGTGTAAAGCCTGGAGCCACTAATCTAGCCTATACCTTTCAATCTCTCCATCTGCCCCATATTTCATGATGAACACCCACTTGCTACCACCTACCTTTTTCCCTTCTAGTAGATACACAATCTCCCATGTTTTATTATCAAGTAAAGCTTTCATTTCTTCAAGTACAACTTCCTTCCATATAGGTTCTTAGAATGCATCATGTACATTTCTTGAAATTCTTACACTGTCAAGCTTAGTAGTGAAAGCTTTAAACTTTGAAGATAACTTTGAGTTTGAGTAAGTCAAATAATCTAAAATAGGATATTTAGTACATGATTTTACCCCCTTTTTGTAATGCAATTGGCACATCTAAGTCACTTACCATAGTCTCTCTAGGAGCAGGTTCCTGGTCCAATAATTGGCCTTGTTGAGGAGCTTTAGGCCTTCGAGAACACACTAAGGTTGGTTTTTTGGGAATTGGTTCTCCCACTGAATTGGACTGGACAATTTCAGGTTCAATGGTAGGTGTTTGCGGGTTTTATGGGAAGGTTTGTGAGATAAGAAGTGATATGCTTAGGCCCCTATAAATCTCTACATTGGATGTCTCCCTTTGAAGAGAGGTATTGGTGAAGTATGGTTGTTTTTCGAAATAAGTGACAACATATGAAACAAAAAATTATAAATCTCTACATTGGATGTCTCCCTTTGAAGAGAGGTATTGGTGAAGTATGGTTGTTTTTCGAAATAAGTGACAACATATGAAACAAAAAATTTGTTTGTAGAAGGTGAGAAACATTTATAACCCTTTTGAGTGGGAGAGTACCAACAAACATTTAATAGCTCGTGGGTCAAGTTTGCTTCCATTGGGTTGATTGTTGCGTACGAAAACAGTACACCCAAAGACTTTATGAGGAAGAGAATTAAGGAGCTTAATGTGAGGTATTGTTCTAGAAGAACACCTAATGGGGTTCGGAATTTAAGAGTTTTTGAAGAAAAACGATTTATCAAGTATGAGGCAGTTAGAATGGCTTCTCCCCAATAGAAATTTGGAACAAAGTTGGTAAACATCATAGATCAGGCTACCTCTAAAAGATGACGATTCTTTCTCTCCGCTATCCCATTTTGTTGTGGGGTATAAGCACAAGAGCTCTGGTGAATGATCCCATTCCCACTGAGATATTAAATAAAATCAGCTAAAAAATATTCTCTCTCATTATCTGTACGCACTACTTGAATAGAGGTCTGGAATACATTTTGTATGAGTTTGCGGAACTGTTTAAAGAAATGATAGGCTTCAGGTTTGTCTTTCATTAGATATACCCAACATACCCTTATATGATCATCAATGAAACTAATAAACCAACAAGTACCGATTAGACTTGTAACTCTAGCGAGACCCCAGATATCACTATGAATTAATTGGAAAGGTTTTGAGGGTATGTATGAGTGTATGGGATAAGTATTTTTGCTTTGTTTTGCAATGACACATTGCACACAATATAAAGAAATCTAATTTTTATTGATGACAAGGTTTGGATATAAGATTTTCAAATATGAGAAATTGGGATCACCAAGGCGTTGATGCCATAACATAACATCAGAATTTAACATAACTAAAAGGGAAATCCTATGTAGTGATTTGGATTCAGTAAGAGTACTCTTTCCTGAGAAGTAGTAAAGTTCATCTTTCTCCTCAGCACTGCCAATCATCTTCCCCAAACACCAGTCCTGAAATTCACAATGAGATGGAAAGAACGTCACAATACAGTCCATGTCCTTGGTTAATTAACTGACAGATAGTAGATTATAAGTTAACTTAGGCACATAGAGAACAGTATTTAATGTCAGCTTTGGCAAACAAACTCTCTCTTGACCAATAACTGGTGACCCTTTTCCATCCTCGACCCAGACATTAATTTTATGGTTACATCACTCATAGTTTTCAAAGACATTCAAAGACCCAGTAATGTCTGATGCACTTGTGTCCACAATTAAGAGATTTTGACTTAGGGACTTTGATAATAATGATTGACACAAGTTACCTTTATGCACTAGTGTTGCAGTAGAGATTTGTTGGTCATGTGAGTCTTTCTCAATGTGATTTTTGTCTGATTCAAGAGTTGATGGAGTAATTCAATCTGCTGGGGGGACAGGTTTAGCCTTATGGATTTGCTGATATTGAATTCTGCTACATGTGCTGCTCCACGTTTTTGCTGAACTCTCTGGCTTTTAGGTTTCCAATCTAATAGTTTCCCATGTAATCTCCAGCAGGTCTCATGGGTGTGGTAGGGCTTATCACAGTGGTCACACCACTCCTTGTTCTTGGTTTCTTGCTCTCGGGGTTGGTAAGTAGACTCCTTTCAAGAGTTTGTCACTAAGGCTGAGCCTTTAGAGGTTTGTTCAAAAGTGTGTGAGGTAAGCATGACCTTTTTCCTACTCTCTTCCCTAAGCACCTCAGCAAACGTTTCTCGGATTGATGGCAATGGTTTTAAACTGAGTAACCTTCCTCGTACTTCATCAAGTCCAACATTAAGTCCCTACAAGAAATCAAAAACTCTCTCCTTCTCCAATAATTTTTCATACTTCTCGACATTAGCACAACACTTCCAATTTACTGCATAAAATAGATCCATCTCTTGCCATAATTCAGTGAGTAAGTTATAATACTCGGCAAGCGACATATTTATGATTTTGATCTTATTTTTTTCCAAATCAGAATATATTTCTTGCACAGCCTCCCAGATTTCTCTTGCAGTTTTGCAGAATAGGTAGGTTCTTCCTATTT
>JAOTAX010000001.1:21466307-21477125 GCA_025629825.1 Erythroxylum guanchezii
GTATAGAAAATATCAAAAGAAAACCCACTTTATTTCTCTGATTATATGTAATTTATACATGAGTATAATCTATTCTAATCCTACTAAACTACCGGATTTTTAGTATATATATATACTAAATTATCCTATCTATCGTATATCTTATCTTATCTACTAGAAGATAAACTTATCTCGTAGAAGATAATCTACTAAGCTAACTAAACTTATCTAAGATAATTATCCAACAAAATGAAAATGGGACAAACAAAGAAGAAACTTATATGATGTTATGAAGAAAGGAATACCATGATAGGTAAACCAAAAATCAAATACCTGGACACGACTCCAAAGCAAAGGAACAGCAGCTCTAGCATGATTTTGAATATATACATTAGTCCAAAGTGGCTGATTGGGAAAATCTAATAGAAGTGTATCTGTTTCGGATGACATATTGTAATTGTCAACTGTAAGGCTCCGAGGCACAGCATCATATAATGTGCCAGCTGCACCTGCATTTTCTGGACAGCCACGACTGCTTCCTCCTGCAACACCACAATAACGCTTGCGTATTATCCTATACTCAGATATCTAACTAAGTAATAAAACTAGAAAGATTTCAAGTGTGCCTCTTATATCGATCTCCAAGCAGTTCCAATATCTCAACAGCAACTATTTCAAAAAATACCAACACACCACACAGGAAAAAAAAGGAGAGAGAGAAAAGGAATATTTGTATAACAATCCCATATAAATGCTACCTTTTATGTTTGACTCCCCTCAATTCAAGGTTTTTTAGTGAAACTCTCCTTGAGGCCAAAAATAAAAAATGGTAATCTTCTTACATATTCTATGAAATGGTTATAATTAGGAGTCGTGGTTCCTGGAGAGATAGCAAAGTCAAATAAGCACATCTAAAATAAAATTAAACTAAAAATTAAAGGTATGATTGTTTCACAAGCAAAGCTTCATTATGAATTAATAAGACTAAGAGAGAATATATACCTTTTGCGTCAAGTCTACTATGTGATTGTCCAAAAGAAAGTAAAGACAATTAAAAAAAAAAGAAGAATATGTAGCTTTAAGTGTATCAAATGGTCAAGAAAACTGATAAAAGGTTCAAGACCTCAAGGATCCTTTAAGACCCACGAGAAAAGTTTGGAAGTTGATAGACATATAACTGATAAGACTGCAGCTAAACATAAAACAGAAGCAAGAAGAGAAAATGATCCTGAAAAGGGTGACCAATAAGGAAATGAAATTCATTGAAACAATTAAAAATTTGCAGAAAGTTAGTTCATTCAGTGTACAGATGAAGTTGTATGAAGTGTCTAGTGCTAACCCAGTTCTCCACCATTCAAATGATGGTAATCAAGCCTACTGAACGGTCACTAGAATAGAACTTTTCTAAACTGTCATAGCTGAGGTATTTAAGTTTTCCACTAATTTCCAAGTATACTGACTCAAAAGTTGTTCAGTACATTCCTAAACCCGCTATCTTTCTTTCATACAAAAGGTAGCTCCTTACAAAGAAGAAAGAAGAGTAAGAATGCAAAAGATTATGTACCATCCTCACCAACCACAAAGACAAGAGGCCAAAAAGAAGAAATAGAAGACACACACACACACACAGAGGGGAAAAAAGGCCAAGTGCCGTAACTTTTTCATCTACCACCTCATTAGGTAGAAGGCAAATGCCTGTTCAACTACAAATATAAAATAACATGTTATAATTTCACAAGGTACAAACTTGGTGGCTTTTGTATTTTATGAATGAATAAGAATTTCCTTACTCAGCCCTATGTTGGCTTTTATCAGGAAGAGAAGGATACAATTGAGGAGTTAAGAGAGAAACACATTGTTCAATATGATCACTCAATACATAATGGGGATATATGCCTGTCAGTAATGTCTATAAAGAAACAACTCTCACCATGAACAAAAATTTCAGGTTCATTATGCCTACTGAAAACGTTAACCGAAACTCGCCCACCACCACCACCACCGAAACCATCACCTCCACAAGCACTGATGTTACCATTTCCTGTCCTGCTCCTCACAAAGAGAAAATACAAAGACATTAGAATATTAATAAGAGCATATTATTACTGAGGGACTTAAAATACCATTTTTACAGAAAGCATAGATGTTTAGGAGACTAATCTCCACAACATACACAAGATGGGTAAAAAGGAAAGAACCAAATGAGGATCACTGCTGTGGGACCCTGTCAAGTTCCGATTTTCTGCTTACTCACAGATAAAACTATTAAATTTCGGGTAAATACACTCTAGACTTCTCCAATAATGTATTATAAGGTTTCTTTTCTTTAGTATGTACATAGAATGTCTTCCAATAAATAAGAATGATCAAGGTGACCTCAAACATAACCAGCCAAGAGCTCCAAATTAGCTAAAATAACCCAAGGCTTGACAATTGCTGACTCTCAAAGTCTCAGAGCTAAAATTTTCTTAATATGACAATCTTAACTTACAAGGCCTCAACTATATAACCAAGCTAAGAAGCACGGATACGTACACAAACACGCGATACGACACGGACACGGACACGGACACAGACACGAGGACACACCAACTTCTAAAATTTGGTGGACACGGACACGGAAATTTAGAATTAAGAAAAAAATTCAAAATTCATAATATGATATATATTAATTGATGTGTTTCAAGACTTCCAATATCTTGATAGTTCATACATATTTTGTACTTTGTAAGCCCCTCTCAAAAAACATGGAGCATATATATGCATTCTTCGTGGGTGTCAATGTCAGACACGTGTCTGACTCGAACACGTGTCCGACACGCAGACACGGCTCCATTTTGCCGTGTCCGTGCTTCTTAGTAACCAAGTAATAGTGCAAGACAAAAATAGTCCCAATTATAAGGTTCAACCCAACGCTAATTTCACATGCAAGGCACTACTTGTAAGTTCTTATTGATCATGCAAAATGCAGTAACAGGTGAAAGGTATATTTTTTTGAAAGAAATGGACTAAAATCCCCATGCAAGTGAGTGGGTGGATAACTTAAAGGTGCAATTCTCTCCAAGAACCTAAGCAATTATAGAGTAAGATCTTCTTATGAGAATAAAATCTTATTTGGATGCTTGATAAGTTAAGAGAAAGCAAAAAGGGCATAAGTTAGGAGCACACACACCATTATCTCTACCCAAAAGAATTTATAAAAAAAGAAAACAGAATTATCTGCATGACAAACAAAAAAGGTGAAAAATAAGTTAGAGATGAATATGTTAGGAAAACATAACATTTTTTGTCAATTAATAATGTCTTAAACATCAGCTATGTGCAGCCTTCTAGCAGCTTTCTTATTAAAACAATTAAGTCCAGGATCAACTTATAGTCACATCAATGTTGCCTCTACCCACTAGTCCTGATTTAGATCTTGTAATTAAGAGCATTTAAAAATACTTATAATAGATTATTAGCTTCAGATAGACTTATAATCCACAATGTCCTGTATGGACGCTTCACTTTCAGTAGCTATAAAAAGGGAAAAGAACAGCATCATCCAACTTCTCTAAATTCCAGGGGAAAAAAAGTAGCAGTTGATGTAACATTCCTTAACGTGGGTATATCCACTAAATCTTGCATTTAATGATATTTCCACAATATGTCCACTAAGCTAAGCCAAACACTTCCACTAATTAAACACTTGCACTTTCTTTCTCGAATTTTTATACAGTAAACCTCAAATTCCCTTCATGACCAATATTAGCTGATTATAGATCCAAAAGAAAAAGATCATATAGAGAGAGCAAAGGGACAAAATACTTACATTTTGTAGGCGGTTATGTACACACTGCCACCAGAGCCACCACCTCCTTTGGTTCCTCCGTCCCCTCCATCAACCGAAATTCGCCCATCAACTTCCAAGTACTCCTTTATAACCAACCTCACCCTACCACCTCCTCCACCTCCGTAATTCACCTCCCTACTTGTACTACCTCCTTTGCTCCCATAGCTCCATGGAGTTTGCAGAGACGACCACGAGTAAGCATCCCCTCCCCACACATCCTCCGGAAGCTTTCTCTGATCCACCAAACAACAAGCTCCTCTCCCTCCGTGTCCTCCGCCAGCTCCTTCTATGCCATGCGGCGTACCACTTGTCTGCTCCGGCGGCTCCCCTCCCAATCCCGTCGTATTCACAGCAGAACCGTTCCGGAAGCTCGCATTAGAAGCCTCAAGCTCGAATGTTCCGGTCACAATGGATGACAATACCGACAAAGTGAAATTGCCACCAATGTTGACAGTTATTTCACAACCTGCTATAGCGCATTGGAGCCTCACACTGGGACGGATGTAAAAATTTCCTATCCCTTCTATGTACACGTCGTGAGTGAGGTTCACATCTGACACTATCTGACACGTGGTATCGAGCGAGCCGATGCCTCCGAGATCATCTTCACAGGAAACCGAGGGTAAGTGCGGCGGCGGAGGCGGCGGAGACGGAGGGGAGTAATCCTGGTGAAAGAGGATGGAATCGGAATCGAGAAAATCGTCGGAGAACGAGAGGAGGAGGTTAGGGCTTGTGGTAAGAATAGTTACAAAGAGAAGGAAGAGAGTGAAGGAGCGAAATCGAGCCATTTACTGGTGGTACAGGGGATTAAGCTCCAAATTCGTCAGTGGAAGCACGAAGATTGTAACCGCCATGCGAGAGATTGAACAGGAATTGAGCGAATCTGCAACTCTTAAATGCCAAAATAGGAAAAGGAAAAATCTAGAACTGGTTTCTCAAAGAAGAAGAAAAAAGAAGGTGCTCCCCAATATTTTTATGGAAACAGAATGACAAGTGATTGGACGAAAGGAAAGAAAAGGTAAAGTGGGGGAGAGAGACATCTGATCCAATGGGGTCAACAGATGCTAAGCACGGCTGTTTGTCGAGAATTCATTGGATAGGGGAAATTCATATTTGTCCGACTTTCTCGTACTCATCCAATGAGATTCTTGAGACGTTATCATTGTCCATGGAGTGGAGTATAGATGATTGTTGTGTTGATGATGTGAGGAGCGTTTAATGCACATCCATCCTAAATTAAGTGGAGTGACAGGATCATGCGGACCTAAGCATCACACCAAATCCTGTTTCCAGGTTTCTCCAATCGTAAGTAAAAACTTCACCCACGCAATGGCAAATATGAATTTCGGAACAGCCGGACGAGCTTACTGGAGAATTACAGCAATTTATAATTACTCCTTGATTGACATGTGAAGGGGAATAGAGCTAACAAGTGTTTGAGACAATATCCACCAATTCTTCGGCAGTAGGTAGGGCTTTGCCAAATTAAACCGTTGAAATTATTGTCAAATCATTAAATTTTTATTCGTAACTAATAAAAATGTAAATTAATTGTTTAATTTGACTTTATATTTATAAACTGCTAATTCAAATCAAATTGATATATATGTAATATATTTATAATGCCAGGCAACATAATTGATATAAAATACACTGCAGTATAGATAATGTAATGTGTCTGGATTTATTAAATATAGCAACATTTTAAAAATTAAAAATTAATGCGTCTACGTTGGTAATCTACACTTCTATTAGATAGAAAAAGAATAGTAAAATGTTCTACCTATTTTATAAAATCAAGAAAATGCAATAATATTGTCTAAAACATAATTAAAAATTTTAAATTTAGTAAAGAGATTTTATTTATAATTACTGCCTAATAAATATTTGAATTAACTTTGGGTATAAATATATCATAATTAAGTTATAAGAAGAATATTTAACACAAAAGCGAATTTTGAAAATCTTTTAAGAGAGTTATGTCAAAATATGATATGAAACTTTAATACATCATGTTTTTTTTTGTTTTTGACCAGGGTATCCACCGGCGAATCCAGTAACTAATCTCCTCGTTAGTTTGTAGGCACCTCATAAGGTGAGACAGCTGGCCCAAAGATTTAAGGCTACTCCATACTCAAAGTTAAGAATCGAATCCATGATCTTTGGTTAAGAATGGATGAGTCCTTGCTACTCAACCACACCCCTTAGGTTTAATACATTATGTGATTGAGACGTTAATTGCTAGATAAATTTAAATGTTCAGGATTCTTCTGCATCTTATGAATAGAAGATTATGAAAAAGTTCTTCTTCGCTTTATAACAAGAAGATATGCAAGGGATTTTCGGAAAGATGTCTGTAAAAGGTTTTGTTTTTTTGGCTCATTAAAGAAAACAATACTAAATTTCTATTGAGAAGTGAATACAAGTGAAGAATTATTTAGTTTTATATTTTTTTTCTGTTGTAGTTTTTAGTTTTTAGTTTTTTTAAAGTAAAAATCTAAATATATTTTGTTAATAATGTATATTAGATAAAAAGATAATTATTTTTATAAATAAATAAATTAAAATAACTTTTAATTTAATATCATATAATATCTAATATTAAATTATCACTAAAATTATTTTCTTTTATTAAAATAAATAACTTATTAATTAAATTTTTATGCGTAAATTAATATTTATTTTTAATATATATATTTTTAGTTTTAAAACAAATTTTATTTTTACTTTATACATTTTGAAGATAGTTTAAATTTAAGTTATATTTATTAATAATTTTATATTTTATACTTTAATATTATAATTAATTATAAAATTGAATTAAATTAAATATTAAAATTTTCCATAATTATTAATAATAATTAATATAAATATTGAATTAAATTATTCATAATTCTTATTAATAATTAATATTAAATAATATATATTTAATTGATAATCAATCTTATTATAAAAATAAAAAAAAACAATCTTATATAGTTTTCATAAGTTATAAAAACTAAAAGAAACCAAAACAAAAACCAGAAATTAAAAAATTCAAACAAACAGTTTTTTTTACTAAACTTAAAAATATAAAAAACAGGCCATGATTTTACCTCTCTTTTCCTTCTTCTTTAATTATAATTATGTTTCATTTCATATTTACTTTATATAAATTTGTCATAATATTTAATAAAATAGGTAATTAATTTATTAATTTTTAAATTGGCCAAAACATATGCACATAGTTCACCTCTTCTCTTTTATGCCATATCAAGAGGACTAACAATTAGTATCACAGTGAATCTCATTCATTGCCTATATTTTTTAAAGATATTTAAGTAAAGATCATTATGGTATAATTTTTTTCACTTTTTTGCCAAAAGGGCCAATTTATCTACATTACTCCACTTTTCAATAAAAATGATTACTTATTTTGAAAAATTACAATGAAAGTTTTGCTCATGTCCGAAGAGCTTATTATACTAGTAGGGAAGGGTGTACAGAATAAGAATGACGATAAATTCATTTTATTGAATAATAAATTAATGCCCATTTTGTTTTCTACATTAGATAGAATTGTGTTGTCTAAAATTTGAATATGTAAAAATGCTCATGATATTTGGTTTATACTTAAACTTACTTACAGTAATGATTGCCATAATAATATTGGTGTTAATGATATTAGTATCACTTGTTATAAGCTTAGTGAGAATATAGAAGACAATAAAAAATAGGGTTAAAAAAAGAAGGACCAAGGGAAGAACATAACATTAAATACTACATGGGATGATACAAGTGATTCTAAATGTAGAGTATTATAATCAAGTGGCTCACATTTGCTTTAAGAAAAATGAGGATTTGGTATCCTCTAACTCTAACTCTTTTAATGATGACTGCAACATTAAGCTTTCATATGATTAGTTATTTGAAAATTTAGAGTTAAGAGCATGAAAAGGAAGACAGTTTCTTCCAAATATAAAACAGTTAAAAAGCTATTAAATACATATATGATTGAGAATGAGAAATTGAAATGTGACACAAATGACATGAAATAATCTAATAGTGTGATTGTTGCTAATAATAATGAGCATAATTTATTGTATAAAAACGAGGCATTAAAGAAAGAGAACAGTGGTCTCAACGAGACCTTGTTTAAATTTGCTACGGGTAATGAAAAATTAGAATGCATGATTAGAGCCCCAAAAGGGTCAAATTATAAGCTTACAAAAAAATCTCATAATCTCCTACATATCCAAAATATAGTATTATATCACTTATATGATCCATGAAGACTTAAAAATGCAAAAAAGCCATATCCTTATATGTCTTTGTCATATGGCACTAGCAATTTCAATTTCTATCATTTGAGACTATTTTTTATGGTGATTATGGATATATAAATAGTAATTGTTTGAGATAATGCATGTTAAGTAAACCCATAAGGAGATGGGTTGGAAAGGAATCAAAAGTTAACACCCAAAAAGACGTAAGTTTATAAGTAACTAGAATATATTGGTTTATTTGCCTTATAGATCAATATCAAGCATAATCAAATGGATATATACAATTTGTATCACTTCCATTAATATCAAATGAGGAACAACAATGTTATACCTAATAATTGATTTCTAAAAGATTGACAATATATTTCAAAGGATCAAATAATGAGACCTTACATGAGTTAGGGAAGGAAATTCTTATGAGATGACCAATTATTAAACCAAGTAAAGAAGAAAAAGAGGTAAATATTAATTGTACATTGAAGGAGGTAACAAATTTTTATATGTTTATCACTTTTTAGATATTGACTTACATATATATTTATAGGGAGAAAGCATCGTTCCATGTACCTAAGGGAGAAAGGTGATTTGATCTTTGGAATTGGTACATAAGTTTGGTCTTTGATTTTAAGAATGCCTTAATGAGAACTATTTCACAAATGTTGAAATTTTAAAATAGGGGGAGAGAGGTTTCAATTTTCTCATTTCTTTATATCATACCCTTTTTTAATGTTGAGAAAAAGGGAAGAGCGGCTTCAATTTTCTCATTTCTTCATATTATACCCTTTTAATGTTCACAAATGGGGAGAGGATGGTAATATTAAAACTTGATCTTTATAACAATGACTTATTAATCAAGGGGGAGTATGAATTACATATTTCTTTGGCATAGGATATATCGATTAAATGTCATATTTTAACCTTATCATCAAATGCTTTATCATCATAAAAAAGGAAGAGATTGTTGGACCAAGTGAGGTTCTAATATATGATTTTTGATGATAACATAACATATTACTACTAATATTTTTTTAATCTTTAGTGATATTGGTATTAGGAAGTTACTTTGTCAAAGATTTTAGCCAAAGGTTGAAAATCAAGTTCAATAAAAGATCAAAGTAAAATATGAAGAAAATGAGCAAAGTGTTCACATATGCAAGTTCAAGAAAGCTTTAAGGAAATTCAAGTGATGAATTTAGAATAAGGAGGAATCAAACGCCTTAAGATGTAGCAAATTATTACAATATTTCTCGTAATCCTATCTTAATCATTTCAAGAAAATGGAAGTTTAATCATTGTATGATCATTTACATATAAAGCATAATGTATAAATCCTTTCAAAATCAACAGGAAATTTGTTTTAAACCTTATAAAAAACTTATGAGCTTTAAAAATTAAGGAACTTTTAAAATAGTTTTGAGTCAAGTTTTTGTCAAAGTAGGATTTGAAGTTTTCAAGTCAGATTTTACTATAATTCAACTAGCCTATGGGTTTTCATAGGTTAGTCAGATAAAGTGTTAAAAATTCATATTGTAGGTGATTTATAATTGTCTTAACCATGACTAAAAAGTTTTAGACTAATTAATCAATAATCATTTTCAAAAGTTGTTAAGAAGTAACTTTCGATTTAGCTAGGGGTTAGCTAGTAGATACTTGACATGCATGTAATGTATATATATTTATTTAGTATTTTGCTACATTTTCGATTCAAATTAGCCTGATTTAATCAATTTTATGTTATGTTTCAAGTAATTATAGAGAATTTGTTTAGGAATACTATTAGTTAAGGATTTCACAATGCAAAACAAGAAGAAAAATCATTCTTGGTTGAATATGTCTTGGCATACAAATGTGTCTTAGGGTATGTTCCTTACTAAATAGAACAAATGGAAAGAAGATTAAACAGGTTCATGTGCCAAGGCCTATTCTATACTAGAACATTGTTGTAAAGACATATTTTTGTACACGGTCATGTTAAAGCCTATGTTATATAATGAAGAGATGTAATGTGATTCACAACCTATAACATTAGTATATTAATTCTCATGTTTCTCTCTAAAAAGTTATAGTACAAGGCACAACCATATCCCAAAATATGTCTGTAAAGAGATGTAAAAACCCTAAAAGAGGAGGAATTTTCAATTTAGTTTTATTTTTTGGTTAATTTTAGCCTTTTAATAAAGATAGAAGCCCTAAATCACATTTTGTAGCTATAATCAATAAAGGGGGAGATCAAGAATCATTTTAAGGAAGTGGATCACATTAATAGACTAAGATTTTTATTATGATAAGATCCTTTATAGACTCTTTAATTCTTTTGTTTTTAAATTATCTGAAGGATAATATATGTTGAGTTCTCTTTGCATCTAAAGTAGAAGGTATCTAGTTAATTCATCTATAAATTGATTTTGAGTTTCTAATAAAAGGTTCTATGTTTATGAAATATATGTGTTGTCCTTAAAGCTAGTTAGATAAAAACGAAGATTAAATATGATCTAGTTTGTATGTAGACATTGTCAAAAGAACCTATATATGGATTGACCTAGGCACTTATATTAAAGATTGAAAGAGTTACTAGATATATATTTATATGAATAAATATATATCCTTCCAGTATTAAGGCGACCCCTTTTAAAGTATTAGTACATTCTTATAGGTGTTAATTAGATAGATATATTAGTTAAACAATTAAAAGATAGGTAGTTGTACATCAAAAGGTGACAATTCATCACGTTAGGAGACTTT
>JAOTAX010000001.1:21551335-21565649 GCA_025629825.1 Erythroxylum guanchezii
TCCAATTCACTAATCTAACAAGACCACAAAATTAAGCATGCCTCAAAAATAAATAAAACAGGTTTGGGGTCCAACAGGATTATTCTAGTATCGGGGTTTTTTGTTATATTATTTCCATCATATCTTTTCTGAATTTATAACGAATTGTGTTTTTGTTTACAAACATGTTAGCTTAATTTCTTTTTAGTGCCAAAGGGAGGCTGAACCAAACCCTATTCTACCATGATTTGATTGTTTAATTGTTATAATACATGAATTTACACTTTATTCTATTTTTAATGCTTCTTGTTTTTTTTTAAGCAAGTTATTCATTAAAGCGACCTGAAATATAGACCTTTAATTGATACATGTATGGAATTCTGAGATGAATTGATTATTAGATCTTGATAAAGCATAGCTAGGATTACTAAGACAACCTAAAATATTGAACTCTTAGATAATTTCGTTAGTAATATTACATGAATTTAATTGATCTTTAATGCATCTAGATAGTTTTTGATTGATTACATGACTTAAAAAATTGGGTGTTTGATGCTAGAAATTCGACTAGATAGTTAGTTATAACTTGAAATATGCCTGACTTTACTGAAGGAAACCACTTAAGTTCATGTAAAGAAAGTATATTTAGGGCTTTTCATGGTAGAGGGGTTGAGTGAAAGCTAAACTTTGGTACATTTTTAGTGAACTAATTAGTTCTTTAAGTATTTTTGGATAGTTATTAATTGTTAGTCAATAACTCCATAATCGACAGCTTGAATAGTAGTTAAATGTGTGATTTTGAGTATTAGTGATCAGTCCTCGCGGGAATGATATCTATACTACTATACAACCATTCTAGTCCACTTGCTAGGTGAAAGTTTAGCTCGTATCAAGTCTTTGGTGATGTTGTCGGGGATTATATACACAATCTTAAAAGCGCACTTACTAATTTAAGCATCTTTCTTCCTTTATCTAATTATATTTTAAGTTTTAACAACAAGTTGGTGACTATTTATGACCCGATCAAGAGGAGGAGAGGTTCATCCCTTAGATCTAGAAATTGAGCGTACATTTTGAAATTTAAGGAGAACACAGAGAGAAACTATCAATCAAGAGGACATGGCTAAACATCAGCAGGGTAATCATGGTCCTCAAAACTTTGGATGTGAGGGTAATGTTCAAGGAAGAGAGCGTGCATTCAAGGACTATGCAGCACTTACAATTGATAGAGCAAGTTTTAGCATTCGTAGGCCCACAATTCAAGCCAATAATTTTGAAATAAAGCCTGCCATTATGCAATTGATTCAACTTGTAGTACAATTTGGTGGTGGAGCAAGCGAGGATCCAAACTTACATTAGCAAATTTTTTGGAAATATATGACACATTCAAGCATAATGGAGTTAGTGTTGATGCCATAAGTCTTCGATTATTCCCATTTTCTCTAAAAGATAAAGCTAAGAGTTGGTTGATTTCATAGCCAGCAGGATCTATCACCATATGGGAAGAGATGGTACAAAAATTCTTAGGTAAATATTTACCCGCTTTAAAGACTGGCAAAATGCGTAATGATATCACTAGGTTTGTGCAATTTGATGGAGAACCAATGTATGAGGCTTAGTAGAGATTTAAAGTATTGCTTAGAAGATGTCCACATCACGATCTTCCAGATTTGCTTCAAGTTCAAACTTTCTATAATGGGCTAAATGCAAATACTGGTGGATCTTTTATGAGTAAAACTCCTGAATCTACATGGTCCTTACTAGAGGAGATGACATCCAATGCCTACAATTGGCTTCCTGAAATACTATCAAAGAGAGGAGTCCATCAAATTGATGCTTCTACAACAATTATTGCAAAGTTGGATGCTTTGGCTAAGAAAATCGAGGACTTAAATAAGCCAAAATGCGATTTTTGTAGGGAAGGGCACCCAAATCATGAGTGCCAATTAGCTAGTCACTTTAACAATGCTCGATCTATTGAAATTGCTAACTTTGTTGTTGTAAATTTCAGGACAAATAATCCTTATAGTAACTTTTACAACCTTGGTTGGAAGAACCATCTAAATTTTTCTTGGAGCAACAACAACAATAGACCTCCCCCATAAACTATCCGTCAACCTCCTTTTGGGTTTCAACAACCGAAAAAGAAATTAGATTTTGAAGAAGCCCTTAAAACACTTACCCTAACCACAACTCCCTTCATTAGTGAATCAAGTGGATTTATGCAAAACGCCTAAACTTTCATGAATAAGACAAAGTCAACCTTAAGAAATCAAGACATTTTCATCCGAAACTTAGAAACTTTTATGGGCCAACTGACAAAGCAAATATCTGGTAGGAATCTAGGAACTCTCCCTAGTATCACTGAGAAAATCCTAGAGAGCAACTCCATGTCATTGTGGTGAGTGATGAGAGAAATAACAGAAAACTCATACCTAGTGAAGCCAAAAAGACTCCTACCTCTGTGAATGTTGATACAACACCTACTTGAAAAATCTAAAGTTGAGCCTTTTCCAATTCATTATTAAAGGAAACAAAAGGGGGAGGAAGAGTAAGACAAAGGAAAAGAAAAGGTGGGAGAAACTAACAAAACAAGGAAAGATAAGGACATTCAAGATTCCATCTATTATCCACAACATGGACGTAAGTTGCCCTATCCTCAAAGATTACAACAGTAGCAATTGGATAAAAAGTTCAAAAATTTTCTTGATTTATTTAAGCAATTGCATATTAACATTCCTTGGATTGAAGCAATAGCTCAAATGCCTTCTTTTGATAAGTTTTGGAATGATCTTTTGTCAAAGGAATTGTCAACTGTTAAGCTAACTGAGGAGACATCATACTCTTGTAACATGACATGCCACAAAAGATGGAAGATCCAGGGAGTTATACTATTCCTATCTCTATTGGTGACATATATTTTAATAGATGTTTGTGTGATTTAGAAGCAAGAATTACTTGATGCCTCTTTCCATTTATGATAGATCAGGCTTGGATGAACTTAAAAATACACATGTCACTATACAGTTAGCTGATAATTAATTTAAAAAAAACATAAAGGTGTAAATGAGGATTTAGTTGTAAAAGTTGACAAATTTGTTTTTCCCATGGATTTTTGGTGCTTGATATGCTAGAGAATTGTAAAGTTTCTTTAAATTGAGGGAGACCATTCCTAGCCACAGGACGTGCTTTAATTGATATTCAAAAAGGTCAACTTAGTTTGTATGTGAATGATGAAACTGTAGTGTTTACTATGCACAAAATTATGAAATTTCCTTCTACTTATTATACATCTACTTACTTTGAAATAAATACAATTGATGAAAGAATCTAACTATGTTGACGATGATTCTTTGAAATACTTTTTGGAAGACAAGCCAAAGAGCGAGAATGGATCGATGACACAGGAAGAGTTGAATGAGCTAGAGAGCTTGATTTTTAATAAGGAGGATTTAGGGATTGAGGAAACAGAAGCTCTTGAGATAAAGGAAGAAGAAGAGCAGGTAAAACATATTGAAGAATCTTCTAAATTTGAACTTAAAACTCTCCCTTCATATCTCAAATATGTTTTTCTTGAACAAAATTCTAATTCTGTAATTGTTTTTTCTTTTTTAACAATTGAAGAGGAGGAGAAGCTTCTGAATGTCCTCATAAACTACAAAAGTGCCTTAGGATGGACTATTGAAGACATAAAAGGTATAAGTTCTTTAATTTGCATGCATAAAATATTTATGGAGGACAATTGCAAGCTAGTGATCCAACCCCAAAGGAGGCTAAATCTTAATATGCAAGGAGTGGTAAAGAAAGAAGTTATAAAGCTACTCGATGCAGGTATAATCTTTCCTATTTTTGATAGTGAGTGGACTAGTCGTCCTATACATGTTGTTCCTAAGAAAATTGGTATGATTGTAGTAGCTAATGAAAATAATGAGTTAGTTCCTATAAGAATGTGAATGGATTGCGTGTGTGCATAGATTGTAGGGGGTAAATGATGCCACTAGGAAAGACTATTATCCTTTGCTATTTGTAGATCAAATGTTAGAGAGAGTTGCTAGCTTTGAATATTACTATTTCGTAGATGGATATTCGGGTTATAATCAAATTCCTATTGCACATAAAGATCAAGAAAAAACCACGTTTACATGCCCTTATGGTACTTTTGCTTACAGGCATATACCTTTTGGTTTTTGCAATGCACTTGCCATTTTTCAACATTACATGACTGCTATTTTTCATGACATGGCTAAAAAGTTTTTGGAAATTTTTATGGATGATTTTACACTTTTTGGTCAATCTTTTGATAACTGTTTGCATAATTTGAAGTTGGTTTTGCAACATTGTGAAGAGACTAGCCTTGTACTTAATTGCAAATATGTCACTTTATGGTAAAAGAAGGTATAGTCTTAGGTCACAAGATTTCTTCTAAAGGTATTGAATTTGATAAAGCTAAAGTTGAATTGATTGAAAAGTTACCACCACCTACATCTATTAAGGGAGTACGAAGTTCTCTGAGACGTGTAGTTTTTATAGAAGATTCATAAAATATTTTTCAAAAATTGTAAAACCACTTTCAAATCTTTTGTTGAAAGACACTAAGTTTAATTTTTCTGATGAGTGTTTACACGCTTTTAATGTGATGAAGGAATGTTTAGTGTCTGCACCTGTTATGGTGTCCCCAGATTAGTCAAACCCTTTTGAATTTATGTGTGATGCTAGTGATTAAGTTGTAGGGGTAGCACTGGGAAATTTTTTAGGCCAATATATTATGCTAGTCGCACACTTAATGACGCCTAGATTAAATATGCTACAATTGAAAAAGAGTTACTAGCAATTGTGACTGCTTTTGACAAGTTTTGACCATATTTAATTGGGTTTAAGGTTATTGCTTTTACTGACCATTCTACTTTGAGATATCTTTTTGCAAAGAAAGATGCCAAACACAGATTATTGCAATGGATTATTCTCTTACAAGAATTTGATCTTGAAATAAAAGATATGAAGGGAAGTGAAAACCAAGTAGTTGATCATCTCTCAAGGATTGAAAAGACATGTGTGAAGGAGACAAAAATAAAAGAAGAGTTTCCTGATGAGACAATTTTCTCTATGTCCATTCCTTGTCAATTTTAGCAATTAATAAATTAGCATGGTTTGCAGATTTTGCTAATTATTTGGTAGGTAATCTAGTTCCTCGACATCTCACTTACCATCAAAGAAAGTAGTTCTTTACAAATGTCAAGTATTATTTTTGGGAGGAACCTTATCTATTTAAATGGTTTGCGAATGGAATTGTGAGAAGGTGCATCCTTAAAGAAGAGTTTCAAAGCATTTTGGAACATTATCATTCATAAGAAGTTGGAGGCCATCATGGAACAAATCAAACAGCAGCAAAAGTACCGCAATTAGGTTTTTTCTGGCCTACTCTCTTTAAAGATGCTTATGCATTTTTTTTATGATAGTTGTCAATGAATTGAGAATATTTCTAAAAGAAATGATATGCCTTGTACCAACATTTTAATTTGTGAAATTTTTAATGCATGGGGAATTGACTTTATGAGACCCTTTCCTCTTTCATTTGATAATTTATTATAGCACCACCACTACCATAAAGTACGAACTGGAACACCCTGAGGACATTTCAGTATATAACTTATGATAATGGTGCGCTACGTTCAATCACAACATTCACTTAACATGGCATCATCATTCTTTATTTTCTTATAAGACATCATAGTGAAAAACACCATATTTTAAAATCCAAATTTCTCCTTCATTTTATAAAACCAAATATTTACATTGACAGTTTTCAATATCGTCAAAATATGAACATTATCATATCCTAACACAAAATACACTACATGAAAGAGGAAATACAAAAAAAAGGTCTATCTAATCTTCCAATCTCAGCTGACCGACCATTGAGCCATTTCTTCTTTTTCCCCAAAAGTACAAGACTATACTTCTTATAGTGTCTCTTAGAAGCTAAAGTCGTCTCTCGGTCCTAAAAAATCAACGTTCTAATTTTGGTAAGTTTTGCGAACTCAATGAGGCAACTATCATCGATGGTTCACTCAATTCATGCAACACATCACACATATAACATATAATTCACATCTTTGCATTTTGCATAAATTATCACATATTACATTCTCACTTAAGAGTAAGACAATTTTGCATTTCAAACAATCAAACATACTTATTAAAATGTATAGGAAATGCTCATGTGACTCTTTTTCAATTATTACATTATTGTGATCGAGTGCCTAAACTGTCCTGTATCTATTATGGATACCAGGCTCATTAATACTGTCCCTTATCCGTTGGACATATAGGGCTCATTTTACATAGTGAGCCTTTGGCTTTTAATCACATTTGGAGCTTTAAGTTCGTTTTCAGTGGTTACTCAGGTCACAACTCTCATTATCTAATCATGCATTCATGCATGGAATGCATCTCTCATAATCAATCAATCATGTCAAGAAGCATTTAGTTCTTCACATTCACATACAAGTAGCACTTCAAGATCACATTCATGCATCAAGTCTCGAACCTTCATTGTCTAGCATCAACATAATCAAATCACATTTATATCATCATTCAAAACACATTCTAAAGCAAACAATTAATTGTGTGAAACTATCTAGGTTACTCACAAATTGCTCCCAAAGTTATTGGCTCAAAGTTCTAGCAACGTCTGGATGTTGACGTTCCAATTGCTCCTCTATATCAAGCAATATACACATATCACACTTTTGCACTATTATAAATGTTTGTTAATGCAAACGTATGTATATTAAATATCACAATGCATGTTTATGACAATCCCGAGTATTTCTCCACTATTCTCATCACCAAATCAATCCAATAAGTATCATGTTTATGTAGGGTTTATACCTCAAATAAACACTTTGAATATAATTTCATAACCCAATGAATCATTTTAGATTTTTCTAAAAACTTACTTTTGGGTCTACTATTCTTAATCATTTAGACAATGCAAATGAAGTAATTTGGTAATACTTTCTTCTAAAAAATTGTTCTCCTATCTTTTAAGTTTATAATGACATCAAGATCATTCAATTAGATTCAGTAATCTGAAAGCAATACCCCAAATATTTTCATACTATTCTTATACTAGAATAATGCCCTATACTCAACTTCCATCCAGAAATTGCCAATTCTTAAAGACTGAATTAAAATTCTATTTCTTCAGACAACTTGTAGCCTATGTCTCTAGTTGACTCCAAATTAAAAATCATTCCATTTTGATAACTACAGAGCAAGATATTGTCAAAATACCAAAGCATGTTTAGGGGCCGTGGAAAAGCCAGGAGTTGGCCACGGTGAACTTTTCCCGAGAGGAAATCCTCGTAAAAAATCCTGCAAGTTGGTCGCTGTAAACTTTCATAGAAAGTAGCAAACAAGACTCATCTTTCATTTTTTTCCAGATTTTACAACATCCAACATCTTACACCTAACACATCTTGTACACAAATCACCCTTTCTACTTCATTTACTCTTCATTCTCAACTCCATTTCAACTCATTATCGTTCATAAACAATTCATGATATATATATTTGATCATTAACCAAAAATAGAGCATATACATTTCCCATTCATCATTGATGTTTTTGCACTCATTCTAACCCCTTTATGAAGATCATTCTACCTCAAAACATATCTGTAACAATATGTGAATTATTACTCATCATACATATACAAAAACAAGACATTTACATTGGCTTTTCATCACCCACGACACACACATAAGAGCTCACATAATCAAGTCATCAATCTTACATTTCTTACCATTCTAGTTTCAATTAACAATACCCATGAAGATTAACAAGCTACTTACTTGAATTAGCTCCAAAATCTCAGTCAATCCTAGCTTCACACACATCCCACAATCATCATCTTGAAGGTTTGAAGGTTTCGGTTTTCTTATGGAAATGAAGATGTTGATATGGTGGGAGTAGCAAGTGAAAGATGAGGGAGCTAGGTTCAATTTTGGTGGAGGTTGTCAACAAAAATGAAATAAAGAAGATGAAGAAGCTTGAAGACAATGGAGAAAGTCCCGTAGAAGAGAAGAAAAGAGTAAAATGAAAGACATTAGAGTGTCTTGCAAAGAGGAACAACGTGAGAGAGAGACACTACCACTTGTCACCTCCCTATGGTCCCATTTGGACCTTTATTAATAACTAGTCTATTTGTCTCCAATTTCTAATCCAATTGTCTCCCTATTTTAATTGACACTTGTTAATAAATCCCAAAGTCATTTACCAAATTTTCCATTGCCAATTGACAGTAAATTTTACTACCATTTATCAATTGCTTTGCCACTCGGTATTTTTCCTAGTCTAAAAATACCCAAAATTTTCAGAAATTTTCCTAAAATTCACCAAAAATTCTAAATCACTAAATACACTCTCAAAATTAGTTGTAAATACACTCTCAAAATTAGTTTTCAACATATAAAAATCACAATTCTCAATATAATCACATTTATAAACAATTATACCCAAAATGTCAATGAATGCACGTACAATCATTTTAATGTGTGTAAAAATTCAAATTCACGTGCATGTATGATAACATTATGCATGAGCATGAAATGCATTTTTCTTAATCTCTCATTGATCTCACATGTACCGTATTTTAGGTTTCTAACCCTTAGTATGAGAACAAGATGTTACATTTATACATTTTAGTAGTAGTTGATTATTTTTCTAAATGGGTTGAGGCTACACCTACATGCATTAATGATGCTAAAGTTATGTTACAATGTATACGAAAACACATTGTCACTAGATTTGTCACACCTAAAACAATAATTAGTGATAAAGGGACTCATTTCATAAATAAACAATTTTCAATCTTGCTTCAGAAATATGGGATGCATCAAAAAAATGGTACATCATATCATCCCCAAACAAGCGGATAGGTAAAAGTGTCAAATAAGGAACTAAAACAAATTTTGGAAGAGACTATGAATAGTGTTAGAAAAGATTGGGTTATTAAATTGGGTGATGCATTGTGGGCTTATCAAATTGCATTTAAAACTCCTATAGGCATGTCACCTTATAGGTTAGTTTTTGGTAAAGCATGTCATCTTCTTGTTGAATTAGAGCATTTTACATATTGGGAAACTAAAATTTTGAATTTTGATTTAAAGTCTGCACGAGAAAGACACTTATTGCAACTTGATGAGTTAAATGAATTTAGAAGGAATGCTTATGAGAATGCTGAAATTTATAAAGAAAAGATTAAGAATTGGCATGACAAGCACATAAAAGACAAAAAATTTCAACTAGGATAACAAGTCTTGCTTTACAATAACCGTTTGCGACTTTTTCTAGCCAAATTGAAGTCTAGGTGTTAGCACTTCACTTTTTGGTGCAATTGAAATTTTGAATGAAAATAACAATGAAAGATTCAAGGTTAATGGAAAACGGCTTAAGCATTATATGGTGGGCGACTATCAACAACAAATTCCTTCCAAACACTTGGAAGAACCATGAAAAGAGGGAGAAAGTCAAGCTAACGAATGTACACTATCAGGAGATATTTCAATGGTCAAATTTGTTTGCCAAGTTTAAATAGATTTTAGCCTCCATTTTATTTTTAGACATATCAACTTGTTTGTGAGCATAGTAGTTTTACAATTCTAATCTATTTCTTATTTCTTTATTCTTCTTTTTTTTTTAGGATGATGATGATTACGAGTGGATAAGGAGGTAATTGGTGAAGGATTTTGGAGTCCTCATATGTATTGGTTTTGCTTAGTATTTAGATTAATTCACTTATATTCCATATGGAATGGAGGACGATATTGCACATGAATATTTTAGCTAGTGTTTTTTTTTGTATTTTTAATATGTTAAAAGATTGAATTGTACAAGTCCTTATAATCTGGAATAAATGCGTTTTGGCTTAATGTGGACTTATTTTGATCAAAAACAGTATTTAAAAGAATTAATTGAAATAACTTAGATACGAGAAACTCATTATAATCATGTTATTGAACAAAATTAGTTATATATTGAACAGACTCCAGTCACCCCCCAAAATCAGGACGATATTGCGCATAGATTTTATGTTATTTATTTTTATTCAACTTTAAAACAAGAAAATAAAATCAAACGTAAAGAATATAGAGACAAAATAATATTATTAACAGACTAATTAATCTTTTGTTTTTAATTCAGGTGGAATCTAGCTATTTTGAGCGCAAACGCTATTTAAAAAATGCAATCAAAGACACCTATGAAAGACAAGCAAAGATGGACGCAATTATAGAACAATATAATGAATCTAATAAAAGAGCTAGGACCAGTCTTGACGTAAGAATTTACAAGGCTATGTATGAAGACACAAGGATCATCAATGGAGCTATTGATTTAAAAAATCTCATCATCGATTCACGTCGCTTTTAGGAAAACCTGATCAAGAAACTTATAGATTAAGGACTTCTGTACTTCTTTTGTACTCCTGTTTTCAATCAATAAAGAATTTATTCCTAAACTAATATCATTAGGACCAGATGGTATATTAAATTTAGATTGTGCAATTCAACCAGAAAAATTACCTATTTTGTAATGAAAGAATTCGTGGAATATTATTGTTTTGTTTAGCTTGTTCTAATTTAGTTTACATTTATTAATAAAATCTCATTCAGAAAATTCAGAATCAAAATCCTCAGTTAAATCCGAATACAACTTTTATTCAAGTAATAATTCAGAAGAAGAAATATGTATATACATATACATATATATACATATGTATATGTTTGTATGTATGTGTATATATATGTATATGTATATGTATATATATGTATATGTAATACATATGTATATGTATATATACATATGTGTATATATATATGTATATGTATATGTATATATACATATATATATGTATGTATGTATGTGTATATGTACATATATGTATATATATGTGTGTGTGTATGTGTGTGTGTATACACATATATCTACATATATATACACATATATACATATACATATATGTATGTATGTATGTATGTATGTATGTATGTATATGTGTAGTTTTTTGGTCATTTACATTTGATAGTGCAATTAAGACGTACATTAATATCTATATATTCTTTTAATGTATATATGGATGTTGCTTATGTAATGACAAAGTTTGATTTTTACGTTAAATTATATTGGTAACGAAAGAATTATTGGGGAGCCATGGATTCATGCATCACATGCACAACAAGGCAGCGGAAGTGTCGGAATCTAAATTCCAACCCCACGACATCCCCAAAAATCCATAATCAACACAAAATATAAGAACATGAAATTTAAGCAGATGTATCTTTGATAATGGTCGTCCTTTCTTTAATCTTCTCCTTATTTGGGCTATAGCAAACACCAAACACCTTCCCTGATCACTTAAAAACATGCAAAGATGAAGAAAAAGGAGTGTGTAAGGGTGGTTAGAGCACCAAATAAGATGAGTTCAAGTAGATGCTCAAATGGAGAGATAGATCAATATTATGTTGCATGCAATCAGATTCATGTAACGATTCCATAAATTGCATGAACAAGACTCAAGACCACTTCTTTCTATCTCTAGAACACGTATGGACTCCTTATTCTCTCCCTTGAGTGTTTCTTTAACTTGTTAGTTCATATGTACATAAGTGAAGAGCTCACGTATGCATCAGCTATCGTTCTTTCAAATAAGCCACGATTGTGGCCTACTTCAATGACAGCCATGCACACTTTGTTTTTCATCCGATCTTTTATGCATGTGACCCTTAGCTTCCCGGTTATTTTAGACACTTGAATTAACTCTTAATTCGTGCAAATCATGGATGATTTCATACCACTTGAATTAACTCTTAATTCAAGCAAATCATGAAGGGCTTTATGATGCCAATTTACCGAAATATAAGTAGATTAACACATGAACTCTTCGATAGTTAATTATCTGACTAACGAAATTTTCCATAGACAATTATCGTATAATTCTTCCTTTCACCATTCTATACTCCACATGGTTCGAAGTATGGGATATGTGTCAACTCCCACTAGATTGACTACGTCACATCTAGTCCAAGTGATGTTAGTTCTTGTCCTAAAATCTCATTACTTTGTGTCATTAAAGACTCTTTTTACGAAACATAACTGCTTTGACTAGAGACTCCTAAGTAATAACCCTGACAAAAGGTTGTGGGTATCATCTCCTTCTATCAGGAGTCGTGAATCCTTTATTGGCTACCCAATTATCTTCGAATACCAATAGTTGTACCCAGTCACCACCCTATGAACAACCTCTTCTTGAGGCAACAAGGAATGAGTATCCAAGATATCCTTTACACTAGCGTATCGGGTTAGGAACCGGCTCTGATATTATTTGTAATAGCCCAGATCACCCTTCCACAGAAATTGTCCGCTTTGGGTTAACCCTCAGGCCAATACCCTCATGGTTTTGCTCTTCCCTCTCTAGGGAAAACGTGTCTTAACGGGAGAGGTATTCACACCCTTATAAGGCGTACTTTTTTCTCCTCTCCAACTGATGTGTGATCTCACAATCTACCCCCTTAGGGCTCAGCGTCCTACACTGGTACAATGGTTCAGGAAGCGGCTCTGATATCATTTGCAATAGCCCAGATCACCCGCCTATAGATATTGTCCGCTTTGTGTTGCCCTTTGGGCCAAACCCCTTACGGTTTTACTCTTCCCACCCCTCGGAAATCGAATCTTAGGGGGAGAGGTATCTATACCCTTATAATGCATACTTCTTTCTCCTTTCTAACTAATATGGGATCTTATAAGCCACCCTCTTTAGGGCCTAATGACCTACGCTGGGACAACAGTTCGGGAACCAGCTCTGATACCATTTGTAGCAGCCCAGACCATCCACTCACAGATATTATCCACTTTGGGTTGCCACTCGGGCCAAACCCCTCATGGTTTTGCTCTTCCCACTCCTGGAAAAATGCATCTGAGGGGGAGAGATATCCATACCCTTATAAGGTGTACTTTGTTCTCCTCTACAACTGATGTGAGATCTCACAATCCACCCCCCTTAAGGCCCAACCCCTTTAGGGCCCAGCATCCTACACTGGCACAATGGTTCGGGAACCAACTTTGATACCATTTGTAACAGCCCAGATCACCTGTCTACAGATATTGTCCTCTTTGGGTTGCCCCTTGGGTTAAATCCCTCACAGTTTTGCTCTTCCTACCCCTGGGAAATGCATCTGAGGGAGAGAGGTATCCATACATTTATAAGGCATACTTCGTTCTCCTCTCCAGCCGATGTGAGATCTCACAATCCACTCCTCCTTAGGGCCGAACGTCCTACGCTGGTGCAATGATTTAGGAACCGAGTTTGATACCATTTGTAATTACCCAGGCCACCCGCTCACAGATATTGTCCGTTTAGGTTGCCCCTTAGCCCAAGACCCTCACGATTTTGCTCCTCCCCCTCCTGAGAAAATGTGTCTTAGGGGGACATGTATCTATACCCTTATAAGGCATACCTCGTTCCCCTCTCTAACTGATGTGGAATCTCACAATCCACTCCCACTTAGTACCCAGCCCTCTTTAGGTCCCTATATCCTACACTAGCACATCGGGATGGGAACTAGCTCTAATACCATTTGTAACAGCCTACACCACCCATCCACAAATTATAAGGCGTATTTTGTTCTCCTCTCTAACCGATGCGGGATCTCACAATCCACCCCCTTAGGGCCTAGTGTCCTACACTAGCATAATGGTTCAAGAACTGGATCTGATATCATTTGCAACAACCTAGACCACCCATCTACAGATATTGTCCACTTTGGGTTGCCTCTTAGGCTAAGATCCTCACGGTCTTTCTCTTCCCATCCTTGGGAAAACGCATTTGAGGGGGAGAGGTATCTATACCCTTATAAGGTGTACTCTGTTCCCCTCTCTAACGGATATGGAATCTAACAATCCACCTCCCCTAAGGCCTAACCCTCTTTAGGGCCAGAGTCTTACACTAGCACATCGGGACAGGAACCAGCTTTAATACCATTTGTAAAAACCCAGACCACTCGCCCATAGATATTATAATACCCCACTCCCGAGTGACTCGAACCCGATATCGTTGGTGATATCCGAGTCCGTACCCCACGAGGGCGGCGTACTACATCAGTCGGTCGGTAAAACTCGGTATACTCTTTTTTTTTAAAACCGTTCATTCCATGTTAAAAGGAAGCAGTTTCAGTCATTTCACAATTTCGCGGAACAAACAGTAAACAGTAGTAATCTTTTACAGTAGATACAATCATTTAATAATATTTTACAGTAACCATAAAGTACAATTACA
>JAOTAX010000001.1:21628995-21639916 GCA_025629825.1 Erythroxylum guanchezii
TTTGTGATTCCACTATTCTGGTCCCTCTTTATCTACAGTAAAATCTATAGACGTAAAGTGGATGAGATCTTTTACTAAATAGCAATGAGGAAAACGAATATGCAATCTTTTTGTAAAAGGATTATCCTAGCTCAGTAGGGCAGCCCTTTACACGATTGTGTGCAAGGCTGAGCTCTTCAATTTCTAGATAGGTAGATTAATTCTGCTCTACATTGACTTCTTTAAGTCCTTTAGGGTGCAGTTTGCTTTTCGGCAACACACCATTTTGCTCAGAACTATTAGGTATAGTGAACTAAGTCACTATTCTGACTGACTTTATATATCTGGTAAACGGACCTTTTAAAGTCCTGAAACATTTGCCATGATATTCTCCTCCATGGTCAAATCTGACTCTCTTGATGAATTGTTCCAGCTGGTTCTCAACTTTTAGCCTTTAAGCAAGAACATATGACCTTGATGGAAATAATCACCAAGAAATGTCAGAATACTTTCAGAATTGCAAAATCCAATTGTATAGAGTCTACCGAAATCTTTATGTATCAAACTCAACAAGTTAGAAGCTTGAGTTGAGCCTAGTGTCCTTATTAGTCAACTTACCCCTGTGATTGTCAGTACATGTTCTAGATCACCTTAATCTAGAATTGAGAAATGATTTCCTTGATTAATTTCTCAAACCTAGCTCTGGAAATGTGACTTAAACTTTTATGTCACTCCATGTATGACTTCTCATTCATCAGGTCCTTCACACCTTGTTTAGCATGATACTGAGAAGTATATATCTAATTCGGGATAAAACACATTCTATACAACCCATATGACAAGAAAGTCGTATCTTTATGTTTTGCATTAAACAGCAACTGTAAAACAGAAGTATTAAATGCAAAACGTTAACCTTCAGAGTCCTTAATTAATCAAAAGATCACATATAAAATGTGTCGTGTACACCTTATGAACCTTACTAAAGTTTAATATATACACCTCTATAGGTATTACTTCCATCTCTTTATTACTGTGAACCATCAGTTCCTCATTCCCTTTATTTGGCTTTATCCTGGATATGAATTACTGCATTGTGGAAGCATCCTGATCAGATGTTCCACTAAATAGTCACCCATACTGAATGTGACTATCACAAATTAAATTCATAGTTGATAAACCAAAGAATAACCTGATGATCTCAGTCTTCTCCTTAAACCTCATATTTTTGGTTTCTTTATGTCCAAGGAACTTTGACCAGAACTGGTTTAACCAGCATCATCATATGGAGAAGATTTGAATTTTCTACCTTTGAACTTTATGGGCTTCATCTTTGTCTTTCCTCAAGTTGCTTCGAGGACTATATGAGCAACAACTTTAGTTTCTCCACCTCAGCAACACATCGGAATATCAAAGTATTGAAGTCTCAATATCTTCACCTACTGTGAAAATAAACTATTCTTGATAAGTACTCCATTACTCCCCCTTTCCTCTGCATACTTTATGGAGAAAAATACTTTCATCAAGGTACTTGTTTTAATACCGGATGAGACAGTGTACCTCTGGAAGATTTTTATCAAGAACCTCCTTCGCTATATCTGTGTTCGGAAGTCCACTTTGCAGATGGTTAGGTACGGATTTCTTCAAGGTCATCAGATGTAATATGTTAGACCAATCCTAGGTTTCATAGGCTGCTTTATGAGCTGTTGAGCTCATGGATGTAATTGGAGATGGCTTACCTGTCCATATGGCCATTAATCTCCATAACCTTTAGAACATCCTCCGTCCAATTCTCTATCTAATTCTTTATATTGAAAGAACAAGAGTTTCAATAGAGACATTGATTTGGTTGACTGGAAAAGTGACTTCAAGATGATGAACTTTAATTCAGCACTAATGTAGGACAACAACGATACTAAAGCCATTAATAGTATCTTCCTTGAAAATCTGATAACACATATTATGAAACACCTTTGGGCTGAATACATAATATATGTAATTAGACTTTCACACATAAAAGCGATCATAGTATAAACTATCAACTCTCATGATACTACCACCTTGGGTGAATAGATCACTTGAGCAACAGCCTTCCTCCATCTAATGCCTTATGCACATCTCAAAATTCTATGTAAGGCCAACACCTTTGGGCAGAATAACCAAACATAAAATCAGAGACATCCCCCAACATGTAAGCAAAACAATTCAAAATACTGACTTGAAAGGCCACTTTAGTGACTACATTCTCATTAGCATCCAAAAAGTTCGCAAACACAAGGGATACATCTTTATGTCATCCTCACATCCTTCATGGGCATACTGTATGTGACAATTTAACCTCAATATGTGCTAAAACTCGAATGCACAATTTCATTATCACACACACGTGCTGAAGACATTCTCTGAAAACTTCATTTGAGACCTCCTTAAAAGAAAAATCTTAGCAAAGTGACTATCGTGCGTCACTGGATACTGAATCGACCTCTTAAGACACGAGCACTTCATGTATCTCCCTTATGGCAAGTTCGTTGCACGAAAATTCACTCAAAAATGGCTTCAGAATGTCTCAATTCCTATTTCCGATCGATTATCATGCAATCCTAAACACTGAAAATGAGACTCGAGACACGAGACCTCACGCATCTCCCTCATACGTAGTCCGAAGCATGAAAATTCAATTGAAATCTGATTCAGAATACCTTAATTTCTTTTTCTGGAGTTAAACCTTAATTTATTAATAATGTAATAAATCCAGAAATATAGAAAAATGTTACTTTATAAATTTCCCGAACCTGGAAACTAACCCGAAACACCCCGGGGTACCTTACGAGAAATCTGGAATTTTTGGGGGGGTTTTTTTGTGTGGGTACTATAGCATGTCTGTACGGCTGACGTCAGTGCGCGTGGCGGAGAGGCGGGCATGCGATGCACGCGTGACCCACAGACGCGCCTGACCCGCGTCTGGCCCGTGTCTCGCACCTGCCATCACGCGCGGCATTGTGCACGCATTGATACATGGCGCGCATCCGCACTACCACGTGGTCCCTGCGTGGACGGCCTGGATGGGCGCGTGCAGGGCATGCGCCCACGCGCCCGTCGTTCCATGTGGGCCGCTGCAGGACTAGGTGTCGAGCGTGCTAAGCACGCGCGACACAGGTCGTGCTCCGAGTGGAGTCGCGCGGCGAGCCTGGATTGGCGCGTACGGGACACACGTCTTCTGGACTAGCACGCTACGCCCGCTACAGTGATGTCGGGAGCTAACCTTATGTATACCACTTTTACGAATTATATACGTAAAAAACTGAAAAACGAATCAAAATCGAAGGAAAACCAAATGAGATGAAAAATCGAAAAACCTTCGTTTCTGGTAATCCGATCACGCAATCGCTCTAATACCACATGTTAGTACGTAGTGGGTTCTTTATTACGTACCCCAGGGTCCTGTGAAAGGATAAAAAACGAAGGTAATGCGGAATACCTAGATTTCGGTTCCATCTCTAATTCTGATGCCGATTCCGAGCTCGAAACGACTCTGAATCTCCCGGGACCTTTAGTGGAAAGTGCTCACCGACTCACGAGCAAGACTTTTTTACAGTTTCCTCAAATCCTGAGTTCTCTTAACAGGTCAGAGAACTTGATGCTCGTGGATCAGCTTATGAGCAACTGCAGGAGACCTTACCTTTATATAGCTTCCATATCGGGTTTCCTCATCACAAGGCCGATATGGACCCGGTCCACACTAATTGGGACCCACTTTTCACCCAGACTTCGACCTATTAATCTAGATCATTTATTGGGCCACTTTAATATCTTTATCGTGATCAAATGACGTCACTTAACCGATAATTTATTTAAAAACCAAAATCACAATTAATGTTAGTCCATCTTTACGAGACATTGACAAATTTGCTCCTAAGGACAAAAATGTCTTACAATAATTTCATCAATTATCAAATCAGAAGATTAGTGAAAACAAAATTTGGACCACAACTTTTTTCTGAAAATAAAAGGATTGTATATAGCATGATGTAATTTATGGAAATTTAAAAAGCCGGTAACTGCTCCTCGAGCTCGAATATTATTTTCAATTGACACAAATAAATGTCGACAGCTTACTTTCTTGTAATGAGTAATTAGTAGGGTATGTTCGTAATAACGTGAAAATTGCATTTGAATTTTTATAATAAAATGCAACTTGTATAAATGATAGAAAATTTTGATAGAAATAATTATTTGTCACATATGATATGATTTTTTTTATATTTTAAATAAAATAAGTTCTACTACTTTTTTTAAAATTAATCATAAAGTAGAGATATTTTACATTAAGTGGGACTCACTCTTATGTATTTTAGTAGTAAGTCCTACTTGTTTAACTTTTTATTTAAAAAATAAAAATAATATACTAATTGATTTATTTACGGTCCATTTTAAATATTTAAAAATATAATCATTCAATTTAATATTTTTGAATTTATATATTTGGTCGAGGCTTTAAAAAAAATAAATGCTAAACCCTCCGTGATTTATTCAAAAAAAAAAAAAAACCCTCCCGTGATACTTTAATGAGGGGCTGTGCGCCGAAATATAGTCGTTGCCCACGCGATTCCTGTCGAGTTGATGCTATGGGAGCGTTTCTGCACTTCCCAATAAATTCCACTACGGTGGGCCCTTGTTGGCAGATCAGTAAATTGGTTCCGCTTTTTATCTCGTGGGCACCTGACTTTTCCTGGCCAATAAAGAATTATCTCAAAAGCTTTGGATAGTGGGCTCACTTTATCCCTCTTACAAGTCTTCAAAGTTCTAATTTTCATTCTTTGCTGAAAGAAGACTAAACTGCCGAAATCGCTCCACGTAGAATAATTACAATTAGGAAATATGACAAAGAAGTTTGGGTTGAATACTGAGTACATGTACATGTATCTTCTCTGCCTCTAAAATTAGAAATGGCATCCATGACAGCAGTTACCAGCTACAACATACAGAAGTAGCCAAATCTTTCTATAATATATATATATATATATATATTACTATGACAACTATGTAGTGAAAAAGCAGTCCATCAGCAGAGAAAGAAAAGGAGGGGAGAAATGCATAAAACATGAAAAATAGTCTACTATGTTTCAATCAGCTTTGTTGGCCTTCCTTGCAAATATAAGATAATTAGGAAAGAAATTCGTTCTGAGAAAAAATATAAAGAAAGAAATAGAAATTACAAAAGAAATCCATAAAACACTCTCATCAACATAAAAACAAAAACAGCTCAGACTTCAGACCCTCAGCCGCTCGCTATATCACATAAACATAAATTACCTTCGCTGTTCGACGTTTTCTGTCAGTCTGTCTCTACGGCTCTACTGAGAGAGTCCTCGGGACAACAAAACAACGTTCATCTTTCTCCTCAGTCTTATATATATTTGTGGTTCCTAACCGTTAACCATTGCGACAAAGAGAGGCTCCTTACCGTGTCTCCCTACACTTATAAAAAGATTAAGCAAATAACCACACCTTTTTACACAGAAACATGATGTGCACTAATTTCGTTTCTCGTTTTCTCTTAATATGCACCCTACTTGCTGTTGTTGTTTCTGGGTCTGAAAGAAATTTACCTATCATAGCCTTTGATGAAGGATACACCCAACTTTTTGGGGATGATAATCTTGTTATTCATAGAGATGGAAAGGCTGTTCATTTAGCCCTTGATGAAAGAACAGGTCATTTACCTGTCTTCTTATTCTCATATCTATTTTTACTTAACTTGTTGGTTATTTTGCATTTTTTTGATAGGACCTATTTGGAGTTGTGTACAGGTTCTGGATTCGTATCCAATGATCTGTATCTCCTTGGATACTTCAGTGCGTCTATCAAGCTACCTGCTGATTATACTGCTGGAGTTGTGGTTGCTTTTTATGTGAGTAAATCTAGAGTACGAGACTCTTTAAGTGACAATTGAAGGCAGATTTTTTTTTTGATCGGTAATTAAAGGCGGGATTATATTGAATCTTCAAGTTACTTGAGTTGATGTAACAAGTATGTTTCTCTAAATTTTTAACCATGAAGAAATTTCATGGTCTGGTTAGCTCATCAAGAACCAAAGAGTGGTTCTTAAATTTTACTTCTGTTTTCCAATTCATAAGGTAGAGTGTTAGAAACTCTTACCCAACAATATCATCCAGATATTTCGCTCGTTGTCTGTTCATGTCTTGTGCCAACCGTATTCCACGTGTATTTTAGGATTGTTCGTGTCTTGTTTCAGTAACTTCTGTTCGATTGCAGTTTGTTTGAGCTCCATAGCTTAGACCAAGGTAATCTTTATCCAAAATAACAACAAATTGAGATTTTTTGTTCGCTTCTCTGACAGATGTCAAATGCTGATATATTTGAGACAAACCATGACGAAATTGACTTCGAGTTCTTGGGTAATATAAGAGGCAAAAATTGGAGGATGCAGACAAATATTTATGGCAATGGTAGCACCAGTAGCGGTCGAGAAGAGAGATATGGCCTCTGGTTTGATCCATCTGACGACTTCCATCAATACAGCATTCTCTGGACTGATTCCCAGATCATGTAAGCGAAATCCACTTCGCCACCATTTTTTTCTCTTGAAAACCAAGCGTGGGTTTGGATAAATTTTATCTATCTGTGTGGTGTTCTTGTTGGTGGCGTTTGTGATATACCAACAGTGGTTTTGGGGCTGTAACTAACCATTTTGTTACTAATGAATACATACTGTGTAGCTTGAAAATATACACTCGTTGTTGTGGGTTATATGCAGAGACACTTGTAGCTGGGAAATAGTACAGAATGTTGTCCGTTCTTTTGCTGCCGCTGTTCTGTCAAAATAGCTAAAATTGGCTGATTCTTTGTTGGTTAACGTGAAAATGATGTGAATTTGAATTGCAGAATCTTTTCGCAACTAGAAGAATTAATTTAAATAAAACTTGATCCGATGGAGCCCTTCCAGTTCCACACTATGTATCTGTTTGTGATATAACTTGTTATTTTGAAAGACGACTCCGGTGTGTTGGTCGAACGTGGAAGCTGATCTGTTCTGCTCCTTGTTTGTTTTCTTTGTGCTAGATTTTTTGTGGATAATATTCCCATTAGAGAGATAGAAAGAACAATGGCTATGGGTGGGGACTTTCCTTCTAAGCCAATGTCTTTGTATGCAACAATATGGGATGGATCTGCTTGGGCCACCAACGGAGGCAAATATCGGATGAACTATAAATATGCCCCATATGTCGCTGAATTCTCAGACTTCGTGCTTCATGGATGCGCTGTTGACCCGATCGATCAGTTTTCAGAATGTGACAATGCACACAGTTCTCAAGCAATTCCTGCCGGGATGACATCCTCACAGAGAGTTAAGATGGAGAGTTTTAGGAGAAAGTACATGACATATTCTTACTGCTATGATCGAACCCGATACAAGGCTCCTCTGCCCGAGTGTGTGTTAGTTCCTCGGGAAGCTGAGAGGCTCAAATCATTCGATCCTGTCACATTTGGCAGTGGCAGGCGCCACCATCACCATCGGAGCCATTCCAGCGTTGTTTAAACCAGTTCCATGCGAGAACTATGGGTGATAGGGAGTCTTGAGGTCAGTTGTTTTCTATTTTTTATTTTTGTGAATAGAGATTTATATCGAGGGTGAAGTGATGGCGGGTATTTGTATAGTTCATACCAGTTATTTTTCATTCCTTGTCGTTGATGTTATTCCAAGATTAAATATGGTGATGTGTTGATGTATTTCAAAAAATTTTATACCACCATTATGGATTCAATAAAAGTAATACGTTATAGCTGTGTGTTTTTGGATTCTCTTTTCATCTCGGAATATTTATGTTATTTTAAAGGTCAGCGTCAGACTCGTCCTCTTTAAAATGCATTTTAGTCAAAGGGTAGTTGGAATCCAAGGGCGGCTAGATGTGACAAGTTGTGAAGGTTTCACCTTTCATAATCAGGGCCGGTCGAAGAGGCAGTGATCCGGTGTTCCAAACTTAGGCCTCCCTTGTCTTTTCAAAACTTTTGCCTTATTAATTTTTTGTGTGTAAAATATTTATAACATAGTATAACTTTAATTTCAATGTTTTAATATATTTAAGTTAAATTTTAGCATTTTAAAAATGTTTAAAAGAGATCGGAAAATTTGAAGACTTAACTTTTTATTAGTTAAATATTATGTCAACAATGATGCAATATTATTTTATTATTAATAACAAGCTATATTGCCATGTAACAAAATATTATTTATTGTCTAAAATTTTTAAAAATTATTTATATTTATTTTTAATTAATATATATTATGTTAATTAAAATATTAAATTCTCTTACTAATATATTCCTTAATTAAAATAATTAAATTTATGAATTAAGGATTAGGGATTCTTTCAAATCCTTAATTCAATGGCTTGCTTTCCTCTCTCTCATTTTCGTAAGTAAGGGGGACGGTTGGCTCATATAGAGGAATGGTAATAGGAATGAGAATGAATATAGTGAAGAATGAAAATGGATATTATCATTATAATTATAATGGTTGGGTAAGAGAAAGGAATGATTACAATTACCATTGATAGTAATGGTAATTATATTAAAAAATAAAAATTAATTATATTTTAATTAATTATATTGTAACTAATTAATTAATTATATTTTTAATTAATTATAATGTGATTAATTAATTAATTATAATATTTTAATTAATTATATTGTAATAAATAAATAATATTAGTTAAAGAATACCAAACCTTACTAAACCAAAAAAATCAAGCATTACTTTGGGTCATAGGGTAGGAATAAATAATGATGGCAAAGCTACTATATTGAAGAACAAAGATATTGGAGGAATAACTCCCATTCCTCTCATAATGGAGAGGAATGGAGCAATGTCCAAAAATTAGGAATGAAAGTATAAGCCATCCAATCATAACCTCTTACCAAGCTTTATTTTTCATTTCATACCCATTCCTCTCTCCTTATACCCACCAAACAAGTACACCCTAAGTCTTTTCGTCCAGCTTGTTCAATTTGTCATTATAAAGATCTAGCCAGTAAATAATAACAACTTAGTAATTATACCTCTAAAAGCAAAGAAACATAAGACTTTTTTTAAGGCAAAGGCATCTTATACACTATTTTTGCATCACCACTTCTAATTAAAATTTCCTCTTACAACTTGCATATGTCATCTCCATCGATATCTAATCTTTCCATCTTCTACCTTCTTAATATGTTTTTCATGTCTATATGGTGCTTCCAAATTTTGTCACTCATAAGTTGAAAACTAGCTAAAAGAATAAGATTGATGTTGTGACATAAAACAAGACCAACCTCTTTATATTTTCTTTCTTGTTAACAAATTTCTTTCTAGAAGCAAGGACCCTAATTGCTTTAGATCTTTAACTTCAAAAGATAGTAAGCCAGAGAAACTATTGTTATACTAGTGGAGCCTTTGTATTATTGGTTTTTACCCTATAACCAATCAGTTAATTTAGTGAAAAGATAATTTAAAAATATTTTTTATATTGTACATATTTAGATATATATGATAAAGTTCACGAGATAATTATGCATTGCAAATGAAATTATGATTAGATAAATTCAACTACTTATTAATTACTTTATAAGATTTGTATTGCATTTATGTATTATCCCTAAATTGTTTATAGTTATTATTCTATTAATACTGGACATTAATAGAATGTAAAAAGACTATCACACGTTATATTTTTCCTTATAAAGTAACTAGTAAGTAGTTGATCTTATAGGTTAAAGTATGAAGATACTTAAACAAATGTGTGGGTGCTTGTTAGATAACAAGTTCAATGAACTGAATCCATATGAGAAATCCATTTAGAACATTACTTGTATGTTTATGAAAATTCTCATTGTGATGATTATAAAAGTGATCCTATGACTTAAAATCTCCAAAGTTATATTGTGTAGAGATTTATATGTTTTGATACTACTTTTTCTAATCATAGATAGTTTAGTTGATAGTCATTGGATGTATCATGAGCTATACGAAGGTAGTTGAGTGATAGATGCATATTTAACTATATTTTTACACCAATATTTGATGCATTTTTCTTGATATTCTATACTTTTGTCATCTATTTGGTACTTAATTTGCTTCAGGTGTGTATACAAAGTATATTTGCCTGCACGGACTTAAAGGAGAAGAATTCAGACGAAAACATGACATAAAATGAAGATTGGATGCACAAAAGTGATGCGCGGATGTGCATCTACCGTGCACTTCTCCCAGGCCATTCAATTTTGTGATTTTCAGAGAATTTGATGATGTACAGTTGGATGCACGATCGTGCATCAACCAAACCCTAGAATTCAATATATAAAGATGTAAACGGAGAATTGAGGGTAGAGCAAACAAAGAGACGCAATTCTAGACATGGAGATTGTTCTCAAGGGGTGATTTTTGTTTGAAGAAGTGGAAAACATGAAGAAATTATCGAAAAATCCATTGGAATACAAAATCAAACCTCTACATTGCAATAATACTCGATAGAAGACAACTAAAGAGATTTAGAATTATGATCCCATTATTTTCAATTCGTGGTTCTTTCTACTTATGTTTTATTTCGTATTTGATAATGTGTAACTAAATGTCTTGTTACTATTTAGGTTAGAAGAACCCTATGTTAATACTTTAATATATTTTGATTATTTTATTAATGCAATTGGTTTGATTGCTTTATTATGACTGATTACTTATTTTACTTATATTCTAATAACCCAAGAATATTATATCATAATTTGCTTTCATATATAGAGATTGAGAAATCCTATGATTGAGCCCAAGTTGTTATATAAAATGGCGACACTTTCATAGTTTTTGATATAAATTTTGACTCCTAATTCTTGATTTTTGTGCTTAAATTAATCCTTGAGTGTGTGTTTGTATTTTATGCAATTTGATAGT
>JAOTAX010000001.1:21660723-21671011 GCA_025629825.1 Erythroxylum guanchezii
CTTTAAGAATCACTCATCTACTCTCCTTAAAATCAATCTAAACCAACTCCATTGACCTATACTACTTAACATATCATCCATTTACTTCTACCTCATCAATCATCAAGCAACCAAGGAATAAACATACCCATATAATCAAAGCATAATTTCATGAAATTAGTGCACAAACATCACAAAAATCATCCAATAAATTTTTCAAGCACAAATATCACATTTTTCACAAAAATCACATTTATAGACACATATGTCGGGAAATGCCATGAATGCATGCACAGTTATTTTTTTCATGTGCAAATTTTACTATTCACATGTAAGGGTATGCATGAATAATTCAAAACAACCCTAATCACTCTCAGTCCTTTCCAAATTACTATTCTACCCTTCCCATCGGGGTGGGATGTTACACAGAAGTTAGCTCCTAAACTAGTAAAGTTGTACAGCTATATATATTGTAAACTTCGGTACTAAATATTGAAGAAAATTCCAGACCAAATTGTTTTAAATACATTCCTTACCAGCAGAGTTAGACAATAACTGGTTGCTGAAAGGAGTGATAGGATGGAACTAACCTTAACTCTGGTGGATGATTGTGGCTAACAGATGTTTAGTTTTATGTGTCCTTAGAACTCTTTTCTCCTTGGTTATGACAAGGAAATGAATTTTGTTTTGAGAAATTGAGGTGAGATTCAATCTTGCATACTGTGAAATAATTACAAAACTAAAGATTGTTGGTTTATGTCATGCAACTTATCACTTTAGATGTAGTTTAATACAAAATATTTAAAGAAATTTTTTGTCTTGTATATGTTTGGATATATATATATATATAATCCATAGGATTATTATACATTGCCAATGAAATTATGAAGAAATTATAATTAGGAGGTTCATATTACATTTATATATTATCCTAAATTGTTCCTAGTCAATGTATTATTAAAACTAGACATTAATAGAATGTAAAAAGACTAACATACGCTATGTTTTTCTTATGAAGAAAATAGTCAATCTCATAAGCTAAAACATGGAAATACTTAACAAACATATGAGTACTTGTTAGAGAAGAAGTTCATTGAAATCACCTCATATGAGAAATCATTTGGAACATTAATTGTATCTTTATGGAAATTCTCATTGTTATAATTGTATAAGTGATCATTTGACTTGAGATCTTTAAAGTTATCTTGTATAGGATTGCTATTTTTTAATACTATTTATGACCTATTCTAATAATGGGTCATTCAATCTTTAATCATTAGATGTAGCATGAACTATAAGGAGGTAGTTGAATGATAAAGATAGAATTCATCACTATAAAGTAATTAGTGAGAACATTCTATTGTTCTTGATTAATATTGATTTGGAAATCCTTGGACAAGGTAGAATGAAAATTTGTAAATAGTTTACAAATGTCATTAGTTGAATCAATAACTAATGGCGAAGAACTAAAATGATTAGACTAAAAATAAAGTAGACATTAATTTCATGCTCTAGGTCAGATTGGGACATTGTATGATTAAAGAATTGAATTATACAAAAAAAATTATACACGAAAAGATTAGTCAAAACTGCTTTGACATTCCTAAATATTTGGATGGTCATGATGCGTAGCTAGATGCGAATCTTGATCTATGATTATAAATTGTTTAATTGGAGAATTAAAGATAAATTAAAAGGAATTTTAATTTATCTAATTCGACAATGATTATAAATTGTAATTCTAATTATGAATTAAAATTACAATTTATAATCATTGCCATCATATTTGAATATCTAATGGGTTACACATAAAGAACAGGTTGAAGGGAGCAAAGATATTTTTATCAAGTTAGATTTGATTGTAAAGTTTGAGAAACTTTATAATTAAATATGAGATATTTAATAAATAAGGATCAATATGAGATATTGGATCTCATTTGGATATAATTGGTATTTAATTAGAATAATTTGTAATTCTAATTAAAGTTTAATTGAAATTAGAATTTAATTTCAACTGAATTATTAAAACGTTTAAAACTTATTATAAATAGACATAAGTTTAAATGGAGTTAGCTCTTCTTGTTTAACCCTTTTATAAGAGTTACAGAGTTCTCTCAACTTGTTCTGTAGATACCATTAGAGGCCAAATACTTGTGCGATTATGGTGGTTAAGATGGACCAGTTTTAGAAATAGTTTAAAGGATACGACAAAAATATGATCAAGCTTTGGAATAAGGTATAAATTAAGATTCATGCTTAATTATGAATTGTGTGTTAATCATTTTATAAAATTAAAATGATCTTAGTTTTTTAAAAATAAAAAAACCAAAAAGTTTTGTAATTATTATACTGCGGTCGAGATCAAATATCGTTTTGATTTTCTAACAGTGGTATCAAAAAAAGCTTTAATTATATGCTTTGATTAAATTATTTAATTGTTATTAATATTAAATTTTGTAATTGAAATTACAATCGTTGTAAACCTAAAATACGCTTGAGATGAAATCTGAAAATTAACAATATGAAAAGTTCATATTGATTCTAGAGATTCAGTATTTTACAAATTCTTTAAATTAATGTGAATATGTTCATATAGTCTAGAAATTTCAATAGGCTTTAAACCTAGAATTGCTCTGGAATTAGGCTGGATTTTATACTTCTGGAAATTTGTTTTGGAACTATTACTTACCTTGAAGAAAAGTAGAGTACACACCTCTATTATTGTTTTTTTCTTGAAACATAAAACCTACATAATGGAGTCCTTCTCTATTGTATGCTGGATTGTTTATGTTGTGTGAATTTTTTGTTGTTTGTGCTACCGGGGAAACACCCCTTTTGTTTCAGTCTTCTATATCAATGTGATAGTACCAAGGACTATTCTTATGCAATAAGTTGATTCGCATATATGAACTTGAAAATAAAATAAGAAAGATATGAATCTTCGTACTCCAAGAAAACATATTAAGAGTGAGAAGATCTTGGGGTTTGATCTCCATTAAAAAGCTAAATAAGATCCTAAGTTTCTAGAGAACCTAAAATAAGAGTTATTTTGGAAGGTTTAAAGAAATTCCCTCTAAGGTTTTTAATTCAATAATAACAATGATAATTTGTCAATTACAATCATAAGAAAGCCTTTTATAAACATAAAACCTTAGAATTACAATTTTAAAAGGAAATAACTACTTAAAATAACAACCTAAATAATTAAAACATATATTTGGTGCCTATTTTAGAACACACTAACACAGGTTTTGTTCTAAAACTATCAATGCATATATAAAAAAAAGAGTTCAATATTGGTTTGCTTACAGTACTTTTAGTCTGCAAATATAGCAAAAGATCAGTGCTAGTTTACTTGTAAGTTCAACGTTGGTTATGTTTTATACCCTTTTTTTTTCCTGAAGCTTGCTCTTTTTGAATTAACACTATAGCCTTCAATCAACCACTTGAAGAAATAAAGCTCCACTCCTTGTATAAAGATCAACCATTAAGTCTTTGAGAGCTTTTCTAACCTTTTTTTACTCTACTACTTATCAAGATCCTTCAATGTCCTTTAATAGATCTCCAATGATGTATGCTTAATTGATTATATATTTACTCCTTAATACTTAGTGATTATGTTATGAAATGCTTAAGATACTCATTTTGATTTATATTTGGTTTTAGGTACAAGTTGATAGAACAAGAAATAAAATGGGCTAAAAGTGCATCCTTGGAGCCATCATCTTGATGTTCAAACTTATTTGTCTTTGTAAAATAAGAAGGAGATGAATTAGGGTGGAGATGGGATAAGAAAATGAAAGAAATGAAGTTCCAACAAGCTACACGGTGATGCATGGACTTTTGTAACTCTCTGGAAATGTTTAGGAACATTTTAGCAAACCACTGCAACTTACACGACCGTGTAAGTACATAAACGACAGTGTAAAACGTGTAAAAACATGAGTTTTAGGTAAATTTTACATACATGGTTTGATACACACTTGTGTAACAAACCATGTATATCCTATAAACCCTAATTTTTGCTATATAAGGACATTTGAGTGGCTAAACATAACATGAAGGGTTGGAGAAACACGAAACTGGGCAGAATACTTACATCTTTGAGATCTGTGAAGAGTTAGGCTATATTTGGTTAAGGTTTAGTAGTGGAATAGAATGAAATGTAATATTATTTCATCGTTTGAGAGGAGGATTTATAATGAAATTGAATGAAATGAAATAGAATAGAAGATGAGAGTTTTATATTACAACCCATTCTATCCTAAATAGTATAAATGAGAAATCTTCGATTTGAAGAGTTTAGGATGGAATGTAAAATAATAAACAACTTTTCACTATATTATATTATAAACTTTTTTTCCAAACAATATTTCACTATATAACATTATGAACCTTTTTATTTCTTCCAAACAATAATTTTCTAATATTACATCAATTTATATTCTATTACATTATAAATCATTCCTTTCCATTAAAAATCTTATGTCCAACCAAACATAACCTTAAGCTTATTCCTTCTAGTTCTAAGGGGAAATCAAGTGAGTTGAAAAACACATTTGGGAATCTCTTCGTTGTGTACTATTGTTCTCTTTCTTTATAAATTGTTTATGTTATTCTTTGCTTAATGATTTGAGTATTGATGTATGAATGACTTAAACTCTTTCAATAGATTGTTTTTATATGGGCCCATTGCTAGAAATCTAGATTACAATACTTAATCATTGTAACTCTGATTCATTTATTGCAAAAAAAAAAAAAATCAAAGGATTTAATCATGTGAAAAGAGTTCACTTAAATCTGTCTAGGTTTTATAGAGTGAATTTAGCTCAAACTTTTACTCGATAATATAAAATAATATCAAACATATTTTTTCGTTAAAAATATTTAAAATATGAATACGAAATTTGGGATGACGTTTTGTAACTAATGACTGTTCTAATATTTTAACACTTGAGATGAGTTTTTATTAAATGATTACTTGAGATTGGCCCTAAGACCTAATATATTTTACTTGTTTATAAGAAAATATCTTAGCTATGATTTATGAAGAAGGTAATAAACTCACAACATATTTTAATTTAACGGTTTTCTTGTTTGTTCCATTTTAATTTCCATCCGTTTAAACTTTCAGTGGAAGGGAACACTACTTCTGATTATAAATTGTCTACTCTACTGTCGTTTAACTTTATGAAGAAGTCCGTTTACGTTTAAAAAAGTTGATGGATCACTTCACTTGGACTTCAGTAATTAATATTAGATCCAATTTTAACTGAAAAACCAATAAAACAAATTCTAGCACTAGTACTTCAACTTCAAGTCAACACTAAGACGACAAGGCAGGCGCGAAAACGACATTAAACAAAATTGTATGATCCTAGGTTTGAAGGACGGGTCACGCGATCTTAAGAAAATGACGGAATCTATCTAGCACTAGCAGACAACAAGAAAAAGAAATAACACATATAGTTGTAAGTATCAGAAGAATCAGACGTTGGCGAGGCGAGAGAGAGATGGTTTGGATGGTAAATACAGAGACAGTAAGAGTAAAAAGAAGTCGGATATGGGGAGGTGCCATTCTTTGTTGGGTGTTTCTCATGTTGGCCACTCCCAGACTTCCTCTCTCCCACAAACATCACCTCTTCGCCGACATGCGCAATTTCCTCGGTCCTATTCTTTCTCCTTCTCTTCGATCAATTATCATTTCCTCTTGTTTTTTTCTTTTTTTCAACTTCTTTTATGATTACTGTCACTGTTACAGGAGTACCTAACACTTTGAATGTGATCACCAATTTCCCTTTCCTCATTGTGGGTGTCGTTGGTTTTATTCTTTCTCTTCAACGTTGCCTTTTCAATATAAGGTTAGGATTCCTCTTGCTTGCTTCTCTTTTTCTTTTTCTTTTTTTACTCTCAATTTGTTCTCTTCATCTGTTATTATTTCAGTTTACGCGGAGAGGTATGGGGGTGGACTCTATTCTTTGGAGGAATCGTGGGTATGTCTTTTGGCTCTGCTTATTATCATCTTAAGCCTGACGATGCTAGAATTATGTGGGACGCTTTGCCGGTTAGTGTTCCCATCTCATTAATACGCTTTTCCAAGTTTACTTTAGCTCTCTTGAGGAAAAAAAAATTGAAAAAGAAAACAAAAGGAAAAAATAGGATATATGCGCAAGTTTGGCATTTAGGATGACATTTTTCTGGCATTTAAACCCATGTAACTGTCCCGGTACTGCAAATTGCATAATTGATATACTTGTATACCTGGAGCTTGAGCTAACTGGATTCGAAGTTCCTCCTTTGATTATCATTACCTTCTAACTTAAGTGTGTCGTTTTGATTGTTTTTTAACGTTAATTGCTGAATGTAGATGATGATAGCCTATTCTTCTCTTCTCTCATGTTTTATGGTGGAGAGACTGGGGCAAAGGATTGGATTGAGTTGTTTGTTTGGGCTGCTATTAGTTGTTCTACTTAGCATGGTTTATGCAAGGTTGGCTTTTATTTCGTATACAAGATAATCATTTACTTGAAATTCTTATTTTGTCAAAATTTCATAACTTATTTTGCTGAGTATGGGTTGGTAGTTGTTGCAGAACGTTTAATGATCTTCGGTTGTGCATGTTGTTCCAGCTAATTCCATGTATAGTCATACCAGGCCTGGCATTTTTGTACCCAGCCAAGTATACGCACTCAAAGTATTGGCTTTGGGCGGCAGGTATTCAATGCCTTTTCTTTCTCAAAGTGCTAATTTTGTAGCAAGTATTTGATGATACCTCCATATTTTTTGTATGGCTACTCATGTGTCTTGATTTGGAAATTGCCATGTTAGTTGAAGCCGACCCACTTTCCACTCCACAACAAGAATATGAGTTGGAATCTTACATTTTAGTTGGTTAAATTACTTTAATTTGGCAAATTGCAGTTCTGATAATTCATATAAAACATCAACTTTTCTATTACCACTTCTTTCTTGTTACTCTTATATTTTACTCCATCTTTTTCAATTCTGCTTGCCTGAAGGGGAAGATATCTTCAACCCAAGTGAAAAAGTGGTGATGAGAAGTACTGCACCACTATGGACAATCACTGATTCAGCTCCTACTAGAAATTTTGGATGTATAAAATGCTTTTGTTGCTTGATGTTTATATTCTACACGACAGACTGGGAGCTAGTATAATTTGGTTAATGTTGCTGCGGTTGGGTGTCCATATCAACAAGATTATGGCGAAGGAAGTGCATAAACTGTCAACTTAGTTGAAAATAGTTGAACTTGTTAATTCAACCAAGGAATGGTGATGGGATTGATTGTTTAAAGGCCAGAATCAGGAAGTATGCAAGGCTATTGTATGTGGCATATATTTATCTTGGATTATGAAGTGAAATAGGAATCTTAGTACCAGGCTGTTTGACCTGCTGGTTATGACAATATGGAAATGAAAAGCCAGAAAGGTACAACTTCACTCTTCAATTTCTTCCTTCAACATAGGTCACAAAGGGGTTGCTTGGGAATTTTTCAATGGAAATTATTCATTTTGATATTATATTTGAGTTTAGTTTTCATGCTTATGTAGATCATAATGGATGCTTTGTTGAGAAGTTGTAAATTTCTTCATGTAAGTCAGAAATTTAGATAATTGGTAAGACAACTTGAATTGAAAAGTAGAGAACGATTTGAAATTTTTGGATATGATCTTTACTCCTGTCAATAAGATTGTTCTTTCTACTAGCAGATGGTTATGTATGTGAATATTATACTTGCTAGTTTTATGCTAAGAAATGTAGTTATCAGTGACCTATGATGTTAAGCTTTTAGATTGGTGGAACAGAAAGGGACACTATTAGATCTTCATCACAAATGTGATTGAAATCTATATTGCAGTTATCAGGTAAAAGGCATTGGTAATTTTAAGGTCAGAAGTTGGTGTTGATTCTTTCAGAAAGTTTGTCGTATGGATGAAATTTGTTTTTGTAGTGTTTCATTTAGTTTCTGATCGTTTCTTGGATAACTTGTGAACTGATGGCATCCAAGCCTTTTATGTGGATTCTTCTGATTTAAAAGTGGTGCTAGAAAGAGTTTTCTCCCTCCTCCCAGTCTCTCATTTTACCAAAATTTCTGTCTTTTACTGATTTTACCGAATTTTCTGTCTTTTACTCCCTGTTTATATTGTTTTTGTTGTTGTTGTTTTAGTCTTTAACTGCTCTGTTGCTTGATAACTTGAACAATTAATTATGTCGCTTTTTCTTTTCCTGTTAAATTCTTTTTTCCAGTAAGTCCATGAATCATTTGTTCCTTTTTCCCATAATTTTCTTTTTGTTTTTCATTTTTATACAGGGGTTTGTATTTTATCCAAGTTTGAAGCTGCTTTCGACAGGAAAATATATAATGCCAACCGATACTTCATCAGCGGGCACTCACTTGAGCACCTTTGCTCGGCAGTAGTACCAGTTTTGTTGGCTATTATGCTATTGTATAGAAATACTAGACATCAAAGGTATGTAAGCTATAAAGTTCACCGAGTTGACGTAATGTTTGATTGGCAGCTGCACTTGATGAAAGCTTCTGTGCACAATATTTGTTTATGATGTTTAATTTGTCTTTTTTTTTTACCTTATTGAAAGGGATCTTTCTAGTCAATTATTCATTTCTTTTATTTGTTCCCATACATCCTCTTTTCATTTGATGTCATCTGTCACATTTGGTTATTTTCTTGGTTCATAACAGATTTTCTTTTCCATATTGACAACTCAATATGAAAAATATCAATGGTGTTGTACGTTTATTGCAGATTAAGTGACATAAAAGAGAGGCCTTGAAGAGGGTGGAGGTAATGAAGATATTTCTGGTGCTACAGCTATAAATTTTCATACAGTTAGCGTAGGAAAAGCTTGTTACATGCAGGAGGCTTTAGATCTTAAACCAACTTAATGTAAAATCGTTACAATTGTTTCGGATGAATTTTAATGAAATAATTGGACAATTCCAGTTTTCATGCTCGTACCAAATGAGATGACCCTGTCAAGTTGGAAACGAAAATGGAAAATGTTTGATTACACCACTCTTTGTCGTTGTTCGCTGCTCTTGCTGATTGGCACCACTAGGCTATTTCGGTAACCAGTAAATAACCTTTTGTTCTCGATGCCTTCTCCTGATTGGCACCACTAGGCTATTTCCAGTAAGTGAAACTTTTGTTTTCGATCCCTACTCCTTATTGGCACCATTAAGCCATTTCTATTACAGTAAGTAGCCTTTTGTCCTCGATAATGTCTCCTGATTGGCGTCACTATGCCATTTCTACTGCCAGTAAGTAATCCTTTTTTTTCGATCCCTTCTGATTGGCATCATTACGACATTTCTATTACCACCAAGTAACTTTTTGTTTTTGATCTTTACTCCTGATTGGCACCATTAGACCATTTCTATTACCAGTACGATTACGCTCTCAACTGAACTATTTCTATTCAAGTAACTAGACTTCTCTCTACCATTTAGAATTCTCCGACTTTTCTTTACCATAAAGATTGTTTTTCCCTTGAATAAGCTCCCTAATTTGCTGTTTTAAGTAAAACTTCCCGATAGCTTTAGCTGGTTTTTGCCTATTACGGGGTACCTCCTTGTGGAAGCTGCGATCGAGGGCAGCTCTAACTACTCCCAAGAGCAGGTGCGACAGGAGGAGCCTTGCACAGAGGCTAAGAAGCTAAATGTGAACTTAGCAAATGAGAGCTTCAAGCAGAGAAACATTTCCCAACCATACAGCAATCCTTGAAAATTTTAAAAGCTAGATCCAGCAGAGTAGAGCAAAGGAGACACAAGGGGTTATCTTGGAGGAAATGAATAGCAAAAAGAGTGGTGCTCCTAACAAATCTTCGAGATATGTAGCAGCTGTAACTTCTCTACCTGAAAAACTAACTTCCATTCTCCAGTAGTGAATGGAGTTGTTTCTCCTTTAATGGAGATGTTGCAAGCAGGAGTTAAAGCATGGACCTACACCCTTACAGGGTGTTTTATTGGAAAAAGACCTCCTTACCTGTTAAGTTAAGAATTGGGCTCAAGCCAGATGGGGAAGCAAAGGCTTGGACAAAATATTTTTGACAGAAGAAGACACCTTCATATTTAAATTTGCAAATTATGCAAATTTGAATGAAGTTTTGGAAATGATGTTGGTTTATGCCCTACAGCCAATCATTTTGGTTGTAGTTTAGTGACAGATTATTTAAAAGCATTTTTTTCTTTGTCTTGTACATGTTTAGATGTATATGATAAAGTCCATAGGATAATTGTACATTGCAAATGAAATTATAATGAGATTAT
>JAOTAX010000001.1:21681045-21695301 GCA_025629825.1 Erythroxylum guanchezii
AGATGTATTCATAATGTCTTTAAGGGTTCAAAGGGATTAAGAATGAATTTTTTTTTTATAACACTTCAAGGTTACACACACGCTCAAGTTTCACGATTTTAAGCAAGAGAGTTGGGTTTCGAGAACGGGATCCAACATACGTAGTAAATTTCTTTCAATTTTTTCACCCTAAACACTTGAGTGCATTGAGTAAAATCTTGGCGAGGGTATAAAGAGGTATGTTTTTTTTTTCTTATTTCAATGAGATTGTTGATGTGTTTACTATTAATTTTTCTTAGGAAGTTAATTTTATGACAACTTGACTCTAATTGTATGTTAATTTGATTCAATAGGATATGATGATGTATAGTATGAATGCAGGTTGAAATTGATGATGGATTGATGTTATAAGATTGATAATTTTGATTATGGCTTGCTTGAGGACAAGCAAAAGCTTACGTGTGAGGATATTTGATAGATTTATAATTGATCATAGTTTTACCTCATATTTAATGTGTTTTTGCTTGATATTTGATACTTTTGGTATATATTTGGTCCTTATTGTGCTTCAGGTGTGTTTGCAGGTTATAAATGCCTTCACGAACTTAAAGGAGAAGAATTCAAATGAAAACACGACATAAAAAGAAGAAACAGAGCACATAAGTGATGCATGGCCTTGCACTTCTTTTAGGCAATGCATAATTGTGATTTTCAGTGTTTTTGGACATACACGGTCTGATACACGATCGTGTACCAGATCGTGTAAGTCCTAAAAATCCTAAATTTTAATATAAAACGATGTGTTCGGTGGCAATTGAAGGAAGGGGACTTTATGAGGTAATTCTAAACGTGGATCTCCTTCTCCTGGTGCGATTTTGGTTTAGAGAAGCAGGAAACACAAAAAAATCATCAAAAAATCCATCAAAATATAAGATCAAGCCTCCACATCGTGAGAATATTCAATAAAAGACAATCAGGGAGATTTAGAATTATGAATCCATTGTTTTCAATTTGTTTTTCTTTCGGTTTATGTTTGATTTCGTATTCGATTATGTGTAGCTAAATATACTATTAGTATTTAGGTTAGATAAACCTTGTGTTAATACTTTGATCTGATTTGATTCTTTTATTAATGCAATTGATTTGATTGTTATATTGGATCTGATTACGTGTTTTATTTATGTTCAAATTTCATATGTAGAGATTGAGAAACAATAGATCTACCGTAATTGAAAGGAGTTGATTGCAACCTTAGAGATAGGATGACATAAATCTTTTGAATTAGGGTCAAGCCTAATAAAGGGATTCATAAATCAATAAAGAAATCCTATAAACTTTAACCTGAATAATTTTGTTGAAAACTTTAGGATTAGTTGTTAATAGACTCAAGGTAAATTATTAGCATACTAGAGGAGTTTCCACTTTCCAATACATCATCAAAACAATTGCTTGATAAAGATCAATTTGTTAAGGGTTTAGGGGGATTCGAACCTAGATACTAATTCCCGATAACGATAGTTTTCTAAGTAAATTCCATTATCTTTGCATTCATTATCGTTTCCTATTTTATTTTACTTGCTTAGTTTTAGTTTCTTTTAATTAAAAATCTAAAATCAATCCTTAGGCTAGATAATAAAGGAAGGGTAATTGCTAGTATTCATCATCTTCGTAGGATCGACCTATATTTTCTAGCACTAGCTACAGCTACGCCGTGCATTTACGGTTATTACAATATTGACTAAAAGTCATGAAAATTAGTTAATAATTGGACAATCCAAACACTCAGAATGCATAAATGTTGTGTATTTTCTTCAAAATTTTCAACTCTTTTAAGTGTTGCACTCCAATATACTACATTATTTCGAATTGAATATATTCATTCCTTTATGATAACCAAACCATCGTTCACAATCAAAATAAGAATATACGCAAAACAATGCATATGGAATAACCCTCCACCAACCAATAAATTCTCAACACGTATCTCATTCTTTAACTTTTCAATCATAACATCATTCATACTAAAATTTTTGACTGTTATCGTGGTTAATTTGCTATCGACATTAAAATCTATTAAATAGCCTCCTAATATAGTTGCCAACCTTTCACTTATATGTAATGTAGTTTTGGATTTTCTAGATTTAAAGATTTTCTGAAGGATAGGGATTTGAAAAAGAGAAATGCAAATAGGATTTGCTTTGTTTTTATTAGGGTTTTCAAGAATTTAGTGAAAAAGTGAAGCAATCATGGAAGTCTGAACTAGATATTTTGTTGATTCTTAGAGAGAGCTAGAAGCATAACACTCTGTCTCCTTTCATCTGCATCTTCTTCTTATTGAGTAATCAATAGTCACTACCTCTTATTGGTTATTGATTAGTTAATCAAATAATCAGTGACTTACACATTCATTTACATAACCTTATATGTGATCATCTAAGTCATTGTGATTGTGTCAAACACACACGGGTATGTATGTGTGTTCTCAAACTTACACGATCACTTATACGAGTGTGTATGTGACTGTGTAAGTCACATTGTGTTTTTGTAAACTTACATAATATATGTAAGTGACTGTATAAGTCTACAAAAACACCTTGTGGATGACAACAATCTTAGAAATTCCAATATTTCATAAAACACTGTGTGTATTTTACTTTATTGATGTGTGGGTAGTGAAGTGTAGCCAAAAAAACACAACGGCGGGTTGGCTAGGAAGTGGGGCAATGAGCGGCGACACGAAGGGGCGGCTAAAGGGGTGACGAGGAGAAAGGGGTAAGGCGGTTACGATTGAAAGGGGAAGGGTGGGCTAGGTGGCGACTAGTGACTGTGACATGGTGAAGAAGTAGCGATTGTTAAGGGCAACATTGGCGATAGTGACTGCTGGGAGAGAGAGAGAGAGAATAGAGAGAGAAGTGAGAGAGATGAAGAAGAAGAAATAAACCTAAAGCAAAATGATGTTGCTTAATTTTGTGAGAAACATAAGTGTTGAACGATGTCTAACGGGCCAGGTACATTTTGCTATCTCTAATAATGGTGCGCCTAAAGAAATAAATGTTGTTGAAGCAATCATAGTAAAGGGTAACACAATCCACATTCCCTGTGTGACTTGACTAATTAGATAATCAAAAGTAGATAAAAAGAAGCAAATTCCTTCTGATTTGCTATTAATGATAATACACCACAACTATGATGGATTATAATTCTTTTCACAATCTATAACTTTTAGTTAAATTTTAATTAACTTAACTAGTTAGTTTATCATTATATCCTATAATCAATTCCTAGACTCCAATTCGAACTTTTTTAATTTCTATTTATGTTATGTATTAGGCTCTTTTTATATATATAATAAATGTATTTATTTAATTTATGAGTCAATAACAAACATCATTACTATTAAGTATCAAGAATTCCTTCAATTTTGTATAAACAATATATGTTTATAATTAAAAGTAATTAATGCATTAGCACTAAATGTTTTCTAATTTATGTTTTCAGCAATATTTTTGTATGTTTTCTTACTTCAACCATATGACTCATGAATTAATTATAATTATCATAATTTTAAATATCAAGAATAAATGTTTAATTAAGGTTGGCAATGGGTCTAGCTGAGTTCGGGCATAGCCATTTTTAGTTTCCTTTTAAAAATATAATTTTATTTTTAAAAAGTATATATAAAATTTTAAAATGAATAAAGTGAAACTAAATTATTTTAAAGAAAGTGAACATAAAAAAATTATATATGAGAAATGCACCACTCATTTAATTAACACAATTACTTAATGAAAAATGAGTTTTTAAAAAAATGTACATAAAATTTTGAAAAGTATAAGTTGAAACTAAATTTATTTTTAAAGAAAGTGAACTAAAAAGATTATATATGAGAAATGCAACATTCATTTAATTATCATAATTATTTAATGAAAAATGAGATTTTTAATGAATATATATATATATATATATATATATTAAATAAGTTGAAACTAAATTTATTTTCAAAGAAAGTGAACCAAAAATATTATATATAACAAATGCAACATTCATTTAATTAACAAATAAAATAGTAATACTATGAAAATAATTTTATTATCAAAGCAAAAAAGAATAATCGTCCTAATGTTATCTAAATTTTTTAGTAATGCAATTAATAAAAATTCAAAATGAAATTGTCAAATAATGTTGAAGAGTGGAGACTCGAGAGTAGATATTGAAGTTGAGTGGAGTAAACAGGTAGAGACAACAATTTAGGACTTGCAAAAGAGCACACAAGTAAATAATTATATCTTCAAATATCCAATCAGATAAAGCTTTTTTAATATCACACATATTGCTGAAGCAATTGCATGAAGTTAGACATTTTGTTCCCAATAACATTTTAGCAGTAGTATGAAATATTTCCAACTTCTTAAAAAGTTCTCAAATAACTCCTATTGCTCTTTTGGGCAGGCAAGTATATTGAGAATCTCTTTGCTCAACCTAGTAAACACCTCAACATATAGGATTGCTGACTCTAACATATTAAAGGTTGAGTTCAATCTCATAAGACAATCCAATACCAACTTCTTCATCCGTGGAAGGAGTAGTTATCATATAGTTTCTTCAAAATTTTTTACTCTTTTGGGTGTTGCACTCCAATAAACTAAACTATCCTGGATTGACTTTTTTGCTTCCTTTATCATCTCCAACTCATCCTTAAGATTCAAATTCAAAATATGCACAAAACAAACATATGGAACAACCTCCCACCAACCAACATGCTCCCAACTTGTAACTTATTCTTCACCTTTTCACTAATCACATCATTCGTGCTTTAGTTGTCAATTGTTATGGTAGATAACTTGGTGTTGATATATCAATTTATTAAACACTCGACCAATATAATTTTCAACCTTTTGTTTGTATATAATGTTGGAACATAAATGAACCTGCCATTTACAAATATGAACAAATATCAATCATAACATAATAAAAAAATAAATGATGACAATAGTAAAGAATATAATTTACCTCAACAGTCTATAACGCGGGGTCCAGTAGTTGTCAATATAGTGTGTCGTCACTAACATATAACCCTTCTTTTGGTTATTAGCTGTCTGCAAATTTGTTGTGATGGCAACCCATCTTTTAATACTCGACAACATTTTAAAAATTTCTTTCTTTAGATCCCTGTATATCTTCAAAATATCTTTCTTCTAGGTGTTCTGAGTTGGGATCTTAAAGGTTGGTTGAAGTGATGTGAGAAACATCTTAAATTTTTTGTTGTCAACTGTAGAGAGTGGGTGTTTATAACCAATGATCATAATAGCTATAAGAAACCTTAGTCTGTTGCTGTCATAAGCTATAATAGTCATTTCATTTTTCCCTTTCATTAGGTTAGGGGTTAAAAGTATTTGACCTCCTGATACAATCTTCTTTCCATTACGCAAATCCATAGGTCTCTCTAAATGAGAGGTTCGACCTTTTAAACTCATGCCCAACATCTTGTGACAATATTTATGTTCGACTTTCTCTACTCTGTTTATTGATCTAGTCTTGTTGAAGTGATTCCAAACATCACTTCTTAATGGACCTAAACCACTTGGTTCACTTTTATATTTACTTGGTACCATATTAGAAGTATTTGCTTATATACTCTTCGATATCAGAGTAGAACTCTCCACTAAAGAAATATGTTTATCTGTCTAAAACAATCAACATATATGACTATATAAGTTATTCATGGACATTTATATATATAAATCTACTTTGATGATGATGATGATGATAGAATCTACATTAAGATGTTATTAAGCAAGCTACCTAATCACTTGAATTTATATGTTTAATTAATGACTGTCTAGAATTGAAACATCAAAGCTAACTTTTTTTCCAATGGTAACTTAAATCTTAGTATCATCACCTTCACATGAATAATGATTATAAATAAATCCTCAAGAGGTGTATGAGATTACATATTTCTTTCTATATCGGAGATATGTGAACTTTATCTTTTGTTGTGTGTTAAAAAAAGTTCCTTGCTTACTAATATAGAAAGAAATATGTAATCTTACGAGATACGTGAACTTTATCTTTTGCTGTGTGTTCAAAAAAGTTCTTTGCCTGCTAATATTTAAATTAATTGCAATCTATGATAGTTTGATCCAATTATGTCAACCTTATCAAACTAAATTTGATAATGGGAAAAGGATAACATACATTAGACATGCCCCACTTATGTTAGCCTTTTCAGGGAGACCAGTGCATAAAACATATTTATTATGTAAGCTGAAGTAAATAAACCATTATCTTGATTACTAACCCAATTAACATCTAAAAAACTATGTAGTATAAAGGCACCAATTTGATTAGAAAAGATACCATGATGAATATGTTTCAAGTAATGTAATTTTTTTAGTTGTTGTCTAATGAAATTTTGCCTATTGATGCGTAAACTGTACAAGTTGATTTACTAGAAAGGAAATATAAGGACATGTAAAAGATAAATACTAAAGTGCATCAATTATATGATGAAATTTAGTATGACTAGTGTGTAGAGAACCATCAAATAATTAAAACAATAACTAAGATAGGATTTGTTAAATGCTTTAATGTAATGATTGGAACATATACATATAAAGGAAATCATGACAATCTTTAAATAAAGATTCATAACTTACAAGCATAATACAAAAGCAATGTACTTTATAGAACAAGAATATAAATTTATTATAGAAATGAAAGGGAAAAAGATAAAAGGCAGAGTAGTGAAAAGTGTTGCAGTGATTTTTATGCCTAAACAGAATAGAGAAAAGTGTTGTAGTGATTTATGCCCAAATATTAGCTTAGATTCACTTGATAGTTACAAGATGGTTCTAAGTAGAGGATGGTACCACTATAACAAGCAACAAACTCAATCTTCATAGATTGAAAAGTAAAAATTGAAAGAAACATAATGCATTAATTTCCTTCCCAACAAAAGAATCAAAATGCAACTTTTGTATCAAATTAACAAACACACAAAGTGCAACAACCATCAAATAGAAACAAAACTAGAAAATATCTTTAATTCTTTTTGGAAGCAGTAGTTTCTTACTTTCTCTTCTCAACTGTCACCATTGAATCAAGCAAACGAGCTTATAAAATTATAAAAAGTTAAAAAGAGATTCTTTTTTATGCTTCTTCATATTTAAATAAACATTGAAGGGAACCTAAAAAGATATGTAATATGCATTACTATCTATTGTAGTGAGTAGTGAATCATAGATACACTTGAATTCCAAAAAATGTAGAAACCTTACTAGTTACTAGGAAGAGGATGGAGCCACGAGTGAAGCAAGGAGAGACAGAGTTGGAGAATAAAGAGGTAGATGCAAGGAGAGTCAACTGTTGAGGAGTAGTGGGGATAATTGAAGAGGAGTGATTGATTGAAGAATCATGAAGGAGACACAGATGATGTAGTGTAGTAAGGCTAAGGCAACGGACACGTGAAGGTCAAAGGGAGGGAGATTGGGAGTGGGAGTTTGGGACTGGGAGAGAGTGGGTGGTTTTACTATATGTCATGCCTATGTTTAATCTAAGTGGTGATTGCATCATTTATATTTTTTTAAATCCAAATATGTTGGTAAATTTTGAATCATTAATTTAATTTAAGCATATGAATCTTATGAGAATAAGTATTGGCTTTGAGAGTAGTATGTGGTGTTTAAAATTAAAGATTAGGTAAATTATTAATTAAATATAAATATATTTATTATTTTTAATATTAATCAAATTTATAATAAAATAATCAAATACATAAAGCTGTAATTTTATTAAATGTACCTTTGAAGATTATATCCATCCTTAATTGTGCTTACGTGGATCACATAAGGTGTTCTCTTCTTGTTTAGTTAACAAATATTATTCAACGCTAGCATAATTAATTCACTGATGCATATATATATATATATATATATTTCTCTGACATATTTTCCATCTCTATTAGAGATGGCAATGTGTTAGTCGAACTAACCTTAGACTTTATAAATTTAAGTTTAATCAAACTTCAAGACAGTTCAAAAATATGAACTTCATTAGATTTTAGGTTAATCCATAAAATTTAGACTTCAACGTACTTTAAGATAGTTAAAAATATCCAAAATTGATCAGGCTTCAACTAAACCAAAAGGTTAAGCCCCTTAAATAAGAAGAGGGATGAAAATTCAAGATTAAGTTGGATACCCTTGAGTTTAATTTTTTTTACTAAGCTAAAATTTAAGCCTAAACCCGATCAAATTAAAAGTTATTCATTAACTTTTAATTAAGCCATACTCAAGCCTTTTTGTGCAAGTCTAGTCTCTTTTTTGTTGAATACTCTACCATGACGAAACTCAAAACTGAAAACTGATTAGCATTGTCATGGTTAATTTAATTAATGAATTTACTTAAATTAGCACATCAATTAATCACATCAAGACAAATAATCATAGAAAATTTTTTCTCCATCAATATAATCAATTTATACTATTATAGAAAACTTCAATCATAAACCATATGCCACCAAAAAAAATGTAGAAGGAATAAATTACATTTTACAAGTTTCTTAAAGTTAACCACGAGGGAATAGTATATATGTGCTTTCTAACTCATATCACAAAAGTACGTAAAGCCTACTCCTTTAAGTCATAACTCCTTTAAGTCATAACTTGTTTGTTGAAACATGAAAATAGTGACATAATTACATAGATCAAATAAGAGGATTAATAAGCCAACACTTATAATTTGAAACAAGTGTGAAAAGAGTTCCATTATAAATGTAAAGGCTACTATTCTCATAGTATTAAACAAGAATAGTTATAGGTTTTACTAAACTAAGTGAGCTCAAACTCAAGGTCTTGATAATAAAAAATATTCTAAAAGAATTGCTTGGAGTTCTTATAAGGTGGAACCATATTATACTAGAAACGAGATAGAGTGTCTAAATAATAAGTCTTTTTTTAATAAATCAATTTATTTTGCGACCGTTAGAATGAACATGTATTTTGTCATCAATGTGATAAAATAATTATAAGATATAAGGTTTTTGTACTGTAGTAGTTTTGCTCTAAGTGATCTTATGTACTAATGAATTTTTCCAAGTATGTGATAAATGCTAATTACTTTACTTTTTAGCATAATTTTGAAACCATTTAACTTGTATTTTGATTAATTCTATAGGATTTGATACTTAATATAGCTTATATTTTATCTATATGTCTTGTTTTAGCTCTTTAATGAAGGAGTGACTTTGGACAAGTAGGAGCCAAGTTAGAGAAGCTTTAGAGTGATTTGCATTGATATGGGTAGAATATGATCCCATATCCACTAATATAGTACAAACACGATACTATGTTTAACCCCAGGAGGTTGTTGGGACATTCAACTTCTTCAACAACTTGGTGCATAATGGAAAATGACAAAAATATGACCATGTGTTCCTTATGTGTTACACTCTAGTTCACTCTATTTCTTATGATAAATTTGAACCTTAAGAAAGGGGCAAAGAACTTATAATCAAACCATATGTCATCTTAAGCAGCTCTATATGCTTAATGTAACTAATATAGATGCACTTTGGTTTGTTGACTTGTTAACTATTTAGCTAGTTGGGTTTTGCCAAAGGGGATGGATTATCAATAAAGGAAGAGATTTTTCTTTGAGTTGAGGAGTTATTCATAGGAGGATCGATACCTTTTTTTTATTTATGCAAATTAAATGATTAAGAGATGTGTAGCTTACCCCTGAGATAATTAGCACTTTAGAGAAGTAATACAAGGGACCAATTGGTTACTATATAAATAGAAAAACAAGAAAGGATTTAGAAGCAATCTTTTATTATCCTACATTGTTTAAGAATGTAGAAAGATATACGGAGTGTTGTGATAAGTTACAATGGATAGGTAATATTTCTTTTAGGGACGAGATGCCTCAAACTAGAATTAACATGTATGAAGTGTTTAATGTATAAGGAATTGATTTCATGGTTTCATTTATTGCATCCTTTGGTAACAAAGAAATCCTAGTTGCTATTAATTATCTCTTCAAGTGGGATGAGGCTCAAATTTTACCTAATAATGATGCTAGGGTAGTTTTCAAGTTTATGAAGAAGTTATTTACAATTTTTGGTGCACCTAAAACTGTAATTATTGATAATGGTACACACTTTAATAACCATCAATTTGAAAATTTTCTTAAATGATTTAGTGTTATATATAAAGACGTTATCCCTTATCATCCTCAGACTAGTGGCCTAAAGGAAGTGACTAATAGGGAACTAAAATAGATACTAGAAAATACTATAGATCATTATAAGAAAGATTGTTTTATAAAGTTATATGATACTCTATGAGCTTCTAAGATTGCTTATAAAATGTCATTTAGTACGATACCTTATAGGCTAATCTTTGAGAAATCATATCATTTGTTTGTGGAACTTAAGCATAAAGCATTTTAGGCTATAAAGTTAGTTACTATGATTTAGTCAATGTTAGTGAAAAATTTATACTCCATTAATAATGTTAATGAGTGACACAAACAACGTATGAAAATTAAGGGATATAGAAGGAGATGACAAAGCAGTGGCATGACCGAAATATAAAGCATATTAAAGATTTTAAGCTAAAGGATCAAGTCTTGTTATACAATTCTTGATTTTGACTATTCATTGATAAACTTAAAATTTAATGGTTAAGGGTTAGGATCCTTTAGCGTTAACCATATATTCCCTTATGGATTCAAAGAATTATGAATAGAGATAAAGGAACATTCAAGGTTAATGGATACCAATTAAAATTATATTCGGGACGTGTTTCACATTAAGTTCAAAAAGATATTTATAATCTTTATAACCTCAATAAAAATTAACATGATTAGTCAGGAAGTCTAGCTAAAAGACTTATAAAGAAGCACTTATTAGATGTCAACCCAATAACTTAATTGCTTAATTGCACTCATTTCAATTTGATCTTTTTAGCAATAGTTTTAATATCCTTTTGTTTCAATTTAGCCTTCGTTGCTTATATTTTGAGTTAAAGTGGTTATTAAACTTATGCATTAAAGTTTATTTTGATTATTTTTAATTATTTTCTCATGTTTACTCTTCTTAAGATTAATGCCATTCTAGTTTTATAGGATTAAAGGCAATATAATACCCAATATAGGTCTATGTTTGCTCTATATTGAAGAAAACCGAGACATGTATAAGGAGTAGAGAAAAACATTAAACAACACAAAGGTAACCGATATGAAACACTTGGGTAACACCCTTACATATTTGACACCAATGTTCAATTCTCTAAGAAGTAATATTAATCGATATGAAACATAAGGTTAACACATTAGTGTATAGCTCTCGTGTTATACATATAAGTCTAGGTATGAGATACACTCCACTAGACATGCTCCCATATGCAATCTCAAGTAAAATCTAAATCTACACTTTTCTATACTAAACATAAAAAATCACAGTTCCATATTATTCCCGTGTTTAACAAAACATATTTAATTAAGATTTGCATTCATTGTACACAAAAATGAGTTCCAAATTTTAGGAAACAAAATAGAAACATGGCTCATATTTTGCTCGTATTGGTTCTTTGGTGTCTCTATTTCCTCGAGTGTCTATTTACTAAACCAACATGGGTCTATATTGTCTCAGTGTCATTCTTATGTTTAACCAACCCTAACCTATATCCCTTCCATAGTCTCCCATCTAACAAATATGTTTCTATATCCCTGTTAGAGTAGTGCTCTAAAGGCAATCTCCTTTAGTACTTTTATATAAGCTTTATTTTGATTAATAAAGTGAAAGACAATTTTCATTAGTTTGATGTTCATTTGTTTATGAATTGATGTCGATCTTAAATCGAATTAATGAAGTCCATGATACAAAACTTAGCATGAAGAAAATCATGATGAGATCACAATAATGAGATTCCTATCATGTGCAATTATGTTAGTATCTAAATTATCCCTAGTCATAGGATTAATGAGACAAGACATTGTTAATTTGGATAGACTAGCACATGTTATACTCCTTGATTTGATCAAGAAGTGGATCTCATAAACTGTAAGCATGAAATGTTTAGAGTTAACATGTGGATGCTTACTAAGAGTAGTAAGTACATTGAATGACCCACTATGAGATTATCATATAGATGATCTATCAAATATAGATGCTCTTGTCGGGGTCATTACTTAAGAGTCTCTAGCCAAAGTAGTTATGTGTCATGAAGAGAGTCTTCAATCACACATAGAGTAATGAGATACCCAGGACAAGAACTAACATCACTTGGACTAGATGTGACATAGTCAGTCTAGTGGGAGTTGACGCATAGCCCATACTCTGAACCAAGTGGGGTATGGGATGGTGAAGGAACAAATTGCATGGTAAGTGTCTATGGAAAGGTTCGTAAGATGGATAATTAACTATCGAAAAGTTTGTATGCTAATCCACTTACGTTCCGATAAATTGGCATTATGAAACCCTTCATGATTTACTTGGATTAAGAGTTAATTCAAGTGGCACGAAACCATTCATGATATGCTCAGATTAAGAGTTAATTTAAGTGCTCAAAATAACCGAGAACCTAAGGATCACATGTATAAAAGATCGGATAAAAAACATAGTGTGCATGACTATCATTTTAAGTAAGTCACGATTGTGACCCACTTTATGACAGGCGGTACATAAGTGAGTTCTTCACTTATGTACACACATTGAAATTCAGTGAAAAACACACTCCATTAAGAGGCTAAGGGTTCAGAAGAGTTCTGGAGGTTGAGAGGGGTGATATTGAGATTTATTCATGCAATTGTTGCATGAATTTAATTACATGCAACTTGATTATGATCTAACTCTTGATTAAGCATCTACTTGAATTCATCTTGTTCGGTGCTCTAAACACCCTTACACACTGTTGTTCTCCATCATTTCATGCTTTTAAGAGGCCAAGGAAGGTGTTTGGTGTTTGTAACAACCCAAACAAGGAGAAGATTACATACATATGATTTTGGATTTTTTGGGGACGTCGTGGGGTTGAAATTTTGATGTCAATGCTTCCTTTACGTAGTCATGCATGAGATGCATGGACCAATGGCTCCCCAGTAGTGGTATCAGAGCAACTTATGCATGTATTATATGATCTATTGAACATATGTAAACCGTTTGCTGGGTTATGACTAACATGCATGTTGATATGGGAAATTTCTTATAAATTGTAGAATTGTTTTTGATTTTCTTTCACATAAATGTTTATAAGATGTTATATTATGTTTTAATCAAAATAAATTGCAATTGAATGCCATTTGCTATTTTATTACAATTTTAATTTTAGCCTGATGCATGTATGAAGTTCTGGGAAATTCTGGAAATCTGATGAACACGCATGCTTGAAAATTCTAGAATAATTTTATAAACAATTGTTTTTATGAATTTCCTTCATGAACATGAACATATGATGTTGCCACATGTATGAGATGCATGACACCTGTTTTTGAAGTGATTAATTATTTATTCTCGATTTTACATGCATGTTGGTTATGTATGACAAGTGTTAGTGGACATATGATGTGCTGGTTAATTCCACTTATTTCATAAATAATTCCTAGGAATTAGATTCTAGAATTTTTTTTAGGCACATTTAGAATTTGTATAAGACTCTGGAATTTTTCTAGAATCAATTGAACTTGATTCAACTAATAGATCAAGTCAAAGTCAACACTAGTCACCTTTGGAAAACTGATGGGGTTAACTTGTTTGGTGACTTTTGTGTATGTGTTTTGGTTATAAGACCTTGAAACATTTTTATAAGATAAGAAATGTATTATTTTGATGCTAATAGCATGCTAACTACATGTGCTTGAAATTAAGGTGTTAAGTCATTTAAATTGCATATATTTTGGGCGTAATTATTGTTAAGGTTTTGAAATTATTATCCGAATTTAATGGAATTGTTCTATAATTGTTTACAGATGGTTTTCAACACTCGAAGGACGAAGAAGGACCAAAAAGGCACAAAAGAAAGAAAGAAATTCGAAATTTCTAGATTGGCTGAAATTCAGAGATTAGGCGTGGGCATGCCTAAAGATGGAATCTGAAATCTGCAAATTTTCCAGAATTCGTTTCCAATTAAAATACAATTGCCCAAGATCTTCTGGCCCTCTTTTCAAGAAGTCTCCTACCAAAATTAGAAGACCACCGAATCTGGACAAAATCAAATCAAGATAATGGAGAGATTCACTTCAAAGAGGAGACTTAGTGGTTGCCGCACATATATA
>JAOTAX010000001.1:21812677-21825663 GCA_025629825.1 Erythroxylum guanchezii
AGTTATTCAGTTGAGTCCTGTAACTAACTCAAGCTGATTAGTTCATCCGACGTGTTATTGATTCTTCCATCTCACTTCTTCCATCTAATTTTTTTCTTGCGCTTCCGTCTCACTTCTTTCGTCTGATTTTTGAGTTTGTGCCTTACGTCTCACTTTGGGTTTTACGCCTTGCGTCTCACTTCCTATCATCTCATTTTTTACTTGCGCCTTGCGTCTGCTTTTCTAACGCCACGCTTCCATCTGCTTTTCTATCGTTTGTCTTTTGTATCATCTGTCTTTCTTTCGTATGTTTTTCTTTCGTCTGTCTTTTGTATCATCTGTCTTTTTAACTTCGCGCTTTCGTCTGATTATTCGCTTTACTCCTTCCGTCTCATATTCTTCTGGTTCTGTCTTACTTGCTTCTTTCATTTTTATTTGTTCTTTATCAAAATCATTTACGTAAAGTCATTTTGACTTAACAGTTTTCCAAATAGGTGTAGTACATCTCTAATTGAAAATATAGAGCTTAAGGGTCTACTGTGCATAATTAGGTGCACAAGAGTCTCTATTTTGAAACTAATGTCTCTAACACTGAAAGTTCTGTACTGCCCTTCTCTTATTCTTCCAACTACCTGAGAAGTTTCATTAGTGCTAATACGACCACAATGACTTCCTCATGCCTTTGAGATATGGTGAGAAACATAAATTCCTCTATGATGAGTTGCATAACATGCCTCATCTATTTTTCTCACTTCAGCTTCAATCTGATCTTCGTCAGATCACTTGTTATCCCTTCTGGATACATTTTCTACTTCCCTTTTTCTTCATTGCGAACAATGTAAGGTCTTTGCTGAATGTTAAGGACAATCATTATCACTGTTCTTTTTATGAGTGGGTAAATAGTGTACTTCGGCTTGGCCATTTGTGTTGGTTATGGTTGTGATCTCTCATCCCACAGAACACTATACAACCTTTTCTCTCCATCATTCAACAGATGAATTGTACGACTATTTACCAAGATTGGCTCAAATTGTACCTTGACTGACCTTCTAAGGGTTCCCTTATGATTATAGAGCTGCTACTCCTGACAGATTCAACTTCTTCAATGATCTTCATTTTCAAATCCTCTTTTCTTATTGGTTGAGAAGGATTAACCTGTGCTAGACTATGTTCAACTGACCTTTTCTTTTGTTGAATAACAGTTGGAGTGCTCTTTTTCTGACTGATTTTCTGCTTTTTACTTTCTTCAATCAGTCTAGGAGGTTGTTGTTGAGGTTGAGGTTGGGGTTTCTTCTTCTCAAAATCCAACTTCCTCTTAATCTCAGTCTCTTTAGCTAATTTTGCTGAATCTTCTCTCAAAATTAAGACTAAAGATCTAGTTGCCTATGGTGTTTTCTTTTCAGAGTCTCCACCATGAGTCAACTCTTTACCTTTCTTTTGCTCTTATTGATGCAGGGTTCGTAGTCTAGGTGACCTTTTTACTTGTTTGGGTTTCTCTAAAATGAGTGTCTCACCCTTTCTCTTCAAGGTCACTTGTGTCTCTGTCTGTCGCACCTAACTTTCTTCTTTTTGAGAAATCGCCTTAACTTTTAATGCTTCATCTGACGATTTCGTCAATCCTTCTGTGGACATTCTTCCAGTGGATTGAGATTTTGATTTTCTTGTGGGAGTTACTTTTTCACTTAAACTTTGCTTAACAGCATGCTCCCCTTCATTCCTTGCTATCGTCTTAAAATCTGTATCCTCTTTTTCCTAATTCTTCAAGCCCATTCTATTGATAGTTGTAGAATTAATGACGCTTTTGATGTTCATCTTCATCTTGATTCCTCTCTTAAGAAGGATTCTAGAATCTCTGAAGATTCTTGTCAGCATTATACCATACGATAGGGCAGTCGAACACAATGGAAGAGTAGTGAATATAGAACCCTAGCCTTCGGCACAAGACTTGAGGCCTTTTTCTCCTTTGGGTCACTACATCCATATAGTTGCCGATTGATTTGTATCTTCACTACACTGACTTGAGTCATCCATCTTGTTTTATGCGTGAGCTTTACTCCAACACATGGACACTCAGTAGCCTTCTCGATTGACTTCAGTGTTACTATGACCGACAATCTGTCCATAACTGATACTAAGGTATCTTCTACTACTTCTACATTCTTCCAGAAATCATATACTTCATTTAAGTAAGCTGTCTCATGAACCTGAAAGAAGTTCTTCCATCCAACTGCTATAATCTTTGGTTCGATATCCATCTAGTCCTTCTTTAAGGACTCGAAATCAACAAGTCTTCCACTAATCATTGATTGCTCCATTTGTATCTGTAGTCAACAAGGAGCTAAACACACAAATGTGTTCCTCAAAGAGGTGAAGTTATTTTTTTGAAGTTGAGAGTATGAGCAGGGAGGGTTTGATATCAAAATAGAGTAATGAAAAGTTTTGTTGAGAGTTATTCAAAAGCCAATGTCAAGGTATTTCAAGAGTGTTCTAGAGTAGGTGGTTTTATCAAGGCTTTGGGAAGCTTTCCCTCCACAACTTTCTTATGACAGAAGTTACCGTCTGTAACTTACTATTACTATTACCTTGTACTCTTACGACTTTTTATCTTCTTAACTATGAAGATCATCTGGGTCATGACGTGTCAGATGGTTGATCACTCAACATTACCATATTTAGGTTTCGTCTATTTTCTTTGAATCTTTCTTCACTCAATGGCTTGGTGAAGATAGCTGCCCATTGATACTTCGTCTCAACAAACTGTAGACTTATAATCTTTCTTTGCATGTAGTCTCGTAGGAAATGATGTCTAACTTCGATATGTTTTACCCTCGAGTGTTGTATTGGATTCTTTCATAGATTGATAGCACTTGTGTTGTCACAGAAGATTGGAATTTGTTCTTCTTGTATTGAATAATCTTTTAACTGGTACTTAACCACAACATCTGTGAGCAACAACTTGCGACTGACATATACTCAGCTTCTGTAGTGGATAGAGCAATTGAGCTTTCCCTGTTACTTGACCAGGAAACTAGGTTGTGACCAAGGAAATGACATCCTCCACTCGTACTCTAGCTATCAATCTTGTCTCCAGCATAATCAGCATCACAGTAGCCATTTAACCTGAAATCTTTACCTTTCTCATACATTAAGCAAAGATTAATAGAACCTGATAGATATCTCAAAATTCTTTTAACAACATTATAATGAGACTCTCTAGGATCTGCTTGAAATCTTGCACACAAACAAACACTAAATAAAATATCAGGTCTACTTGTTGTAAGTTAAAGTAAAGAACCAATAATTCCTCTATAAAGGTTTTGATCAACCTTCTTACCAGCTTCATCCTCAGATAAAAGGTTTGAAGGGTGCATAGGAGTTGACATTGGTTTTACTTTTTCCATCCCATACTTAATCAACAGTTCTTTGATATATTTCTGTTGATGAATAAAAATCTTTTCTTCGGTTTGCTTAACTTGCAACCCAAGAAAGAATTTTAATTCATCCATTATGCTCATCTCAAATTCATTCTTCATCAAATTCTCAAAACTAGTACATAGCTTTTTAGACGTTGCACCAAAGATAATATCATTAACATAAATTTGAACTATGATCAAACCATTCTTAATTCATTTCCTAAATAACATCTTATCTACATTACCTCTATTAAAGTCATTCTTAATAGAGTCTGTAGACATAGTTTGGTTTCTTAGAATCTTCAAAACCAAGAGGTTGCTTTACATAAACTTCATCTATAAAACCATTCAGAAATGCACTTTTCACATCCATTTGAAATAGCTTTATATCATAAACAGACAGCATATGCAAGCAAAATCCTAATAGCTTATAGTCTTGCTACAAGAGCATAAGTCTCATTATAGTCTATTCCTTCCTATTGATTATAGCCTTGTGCTACTAACCTCGCTTTGTTACAACTGACTCTACCTGATTCGTCTAGTTTATTCTTAAAAACCCATCTAGTTCCTATAATAGACTTTTTAGAGGGTCTGGGAACTAAAGAACAAACTTTATTCTGAGTAAACTGGTTTAGTTCCTCTTGCATGGCTAAAATCCAAGCTTCATCCTGAAGAGCTTCATCAATCTTCTTAGCCTCTATCTCAGAAATAAAAGCTACATTGGCTTCTCTTCTAAATTGGACCTAGTTCTCACACCTTCTAAGGTCTCTCCTATAATCAAATCTTCTGGATGAGAACTCTTGTATTTCCAATCCCTTTTCAGGTTAAGTGTTTCAGGAATATCTTCTACTTTGTATAAAAGAGTATCTGATGGTGACACATCTTCATTATCAACCAAGGGTACTGATAGAGTTTCATTATCAGTATCATCTCTCTTATTTGGTTGAGCATTGTCATCAAACTTGACATGAATAGTCTCCTTAACAGATTTAGAAGTAAGGTTGTAAACCCTATAAGCTTTCAAAGATAGAGAATATCCTAGAAAATTTCCTAAATAGGTCTTAGAATCGAATTTATCTAGAATTTCCTTTGTATTCAATATAGTACACTTGCAACCAAATGGATGGAAGTAAGATATATTAGGCTTCCTTCCTTTCCATAACTCATATGGAGTTTTCTTCAACAAAGGTCGCATAAGTATTCTATTTTGAATATAACAAGTTATATTCACAGCTTTTGCCCAGAAATACTTAGGAAGATTCATTTCACACAGCATAGTCCTTGCCATTTCCTGAGTCGTCCTGTTCTTCCTTTCTGTAACTCTATTTTGTTATGGAGTTTTAGGAGCAGAGAAATTACGGCGAATTCCATTCTTCTCACAAAATATTCTAAATTTCTCATTCTTAAACTCACCACCATGATCACTTCTAATACTAGCAATAGAAAAACCTTTTTCATTTTGTAACTTTTTGAAAAGCACTTTAAAACACTTAAAAGACTCATCTTTATGTGATAAGAATAATATCTAACAAAATCTAGTGAAGTCATCAACAACTACGAGACCATACTTCTTTCCGCCAAGACTCAATGTCCTAGTTGGACCAAATAAATCCATACGTAACAACTCTAGAGGTCTAGATGAAGTTACAATATTTTTAGAAGAAAAAATTGTTTGAACATGCTTTCCTTTATAACAACTTTTATAAAAGAAATCCTTGTCAAAACTTATTTTTGGTAATCCTCTTACCAAATTATGTTTAATCAACTTGGAAATATGTTTAAAACTAACATGACCTAGCTTTTTATGCCAAATCAGTTTGTCTTCATCTGTTGATATCAAACAAGAAATATTTTTACTTTGTAAATCTTCTAAATTGATTTTGTAAAGATTGTTTCGTATTTTGGAAGAAAAGAATATGGAACCGTCTTTGTTTTTTACTACACAAGAATTTTCATTAAAGGATACTTTAAAACTAGAATCACATAATTGACTAACACTAATCAAATTATGTTTTAAACCATCAACTAGCAGAACAATATCAATAGACGCAAAAGAATCTTTACCAATTTTACCGATTCCAATTATTTTGCCTTACTAGTTGTCTCCAAAAGTTACCGATCCTCCCCTCGTATACTGAAGATCTAGGAATATAGACCTTCTTCCTGTCATATGTCGCGGGCATCCACTGTCCAAATACGATTGGTACTGGCTACTTTTTCCAAGGAAAGAGATCTGCAATAGATATTATATTTTTCTTAGGTGCCCAAATTTTCTTAGGTCCTTTGGGGTTAGTTTTAAGATGATTCATAGAATGATGATAATGCGACTGATGAAATTTCTTCCCATTAAGAACGAAATTCTTTTTATCCTGAGTATTTTTTTTAACAAACCCTAATCCACTCTTATCATTAGGGTGTCTGTATCTTCCTAGCATGTCATTCATCTTTCTCGCACTCTCAGTGAATGTTGATATCAGTTGAAAGAATATTGATCATTTGTTTCAGCTGATTGATCTCCTCAGATCTATCTACATCTACCTTTTTCTTCATCTCGTCTACTTGTTTCTTCAGGCAGATGTTTTCTCTCTCTAACGCTTGCGTGTTCTTCAAGTTTTCTTTGAACTTTTTCTTTAACAACTTATACTGCTTAAGTATTGGATGAGAATCTTCTAATAATTCTGAATATACATCTTTAATTCACTAAAATTTGAGGTTACCTCCTCCTCACTTTCTTTTTCGGCTGCCAAGCAAATGTTTGCTTGAACTGGTGCCTCTTAATCAGTATCAGATTTGGACGAATCCAAATCTTCCCATGTTGCCATCATGCTCTTCTTATTTTCCCTATTCTTCATTGGTTTTCTTTCCAGTAATGGACATTCAAACTTGTAGTGTCCTGGTTTATTGCATTCATAGAAGATGACCAATGTTTTCTCGTTTTTGCCTTCATCTTTGCTATTCTTCTTGAAAGAAAACTCTTTGATTCCTCTTGCTTTCTTTTTCCACATGCATCTAATCTTCCTTGAGATAAAGGATAATTCATCATCTTCTTTGCTCGAATCTTGTTCAGATTCACTGGAGTTGTCATTCTTGACTTCTTTGATCTTCAACGCTTTTGACGATTAACTTCTTTTTCTCTGAATCTTGTGATTCTTTTGTCCAGCCTTCAATGCTATAGATTTATCCCTTCTAGGTTTATCTTCTGCATCGAGATTCACTTCATGTATCTTCAAGGATCCAAGCAATTCATCAAGCTTTAAAACACTCAAGTCCTTGGCTTCTTGTACCGCGGTGACTTTAGGTCTCCATCTTTTTGGTAAGCTTCTGAGAATCTTTCAAACATGATCTTGATTATCATACGTTCTCCCAAAAGCTTTAAGTCCATTGACGATAGTTTGAAATCGTCTAAACATCTGATCGATAGACTCATCTTCCTTCATTTTGAACAGCTCATACTGATATACAAGGATGCTTATCTTGGATTCCTTTACTTGGTTGGTGCCTTCTTGTGCTATGGATAAAGTATCCCACATCTCCTTCGCAGTGTTGCATCCATGAACTTTATCGTATTCACTTCTGTTTAGTGCACAACTTGGAAAAAACTTGGCCTTTGAATTTAGCTGAAATCTTGCATTTTGATCTACTTACCATCTGGTTCGCGGAAAGGCATTTCCTTCATCATCTACTGGTGTATACGGTCCATTCTCTATAATCTCCCAAAGATCAATATGAGTAGATTCAATGAAGAGTCACATCTTGCCTTTCCTGTAATGGTAATCTTCACCATTCAATGCAAGAGGTTTAGTGATGAAGGCTACTTCAGCTATATAAACATTTGATTTTTCCATGGATCTTTATCCACACTTTGTAACGATGGTTCTTGGACACCGAGCTCTGATACCAATTGAAGTAAATCACGCGTTAGTATAGACTTTACATTCAATACACAAAATGCACAAGAAAGGGGGTTGAATTGTGTATCCTTTTTCTTGAATACAATCCCCTTTTTTATTTCTTTGAAAACTTGCTTTTTTAAAGCTATTAAGTAAAAAAACACAATGTATTGCAATTAACTTCTAAGTATTTGTATAAAACAATAGAAATTAAAAGTCGAGAGTTAGAGAGTAGACACAATAATTTTATCCTACTTCACCTCAAACCGTGGGCTACATCTAGTCCTCAAAATCCTTTATGAGATTTCACTATTCTTTTCAACTGTACAAGTATTCTTTTCACAGAGCCTCTTCAGGTCTCTTACAGCAAGTATTATTTTTCTCACTTAGCCTCTTCAGTCTCTCAGCTTTTTCTCTCTTTTTACAGGAAGATATTGCGAGCTTTGTTAAAGAAAATGACAGCTCTAGTGTTTTGCACAACAAATATTTAAGATCACTATCTCAAATTGCTAAGCTTTGTTCGCTAACTTTAAAATCACTAACTTTTTTAGTCTTCGACTTCGACTCGTATTTACAGCCATCGTCTTCAATTGCTTCTTGATAACCGCTTCTTTTTTTTGTTTCTTGATCTTTAAAGAAATATTCAGCTGAGTTCTGTAACTAACTCAAGCTGATTAACCATCCGACGTAGTATCGGGTCTTCGTCTTCATATCACTTCCATCTTAGTTTTGCTTCCGCTTCGTCTTAGTTTCTTTCGTCTCACTTTTGCTTCTGCTTCGTCTTAGATTCTGCTTCAACTTCATCTTACTTTTGCTTCCGCCTCGTCTTACTTTTGCTTCCGCTTCGTCTTAGTTTCTTTCGTCTCATTTTCGCTTACACTTTTTCTTAATTTCTTTCGTCTCACTTTCGCTTCTGCTTTGTCTTAGTTTCTTTTGTCTCACTTTTGCTTCCGCTTCGTCTTAGTTTCCTTGTCTCACTTTCGCTTCCGCTTCGTCTTAGTTTCAGCTTCAGCTTCGTCTTACTTTTGCTTCCTCTTTGTCTTACTTTTGCTTTCGCTTCATCTTAGTTTCTTTTGTCTTACTTCTACTTCTGCTTCGTCTTTGTTTCTTTCGTCTTACTTCTTCTTCCGCTTCGTCTTACTTTTTGCTTCAGCTTTCGTCTCACTTTCTAATATTATTATTATTTGATTTTCACCAAAATTAGACGTGCAGTCATTTTGACTTAATACAAAATTGGTAAGGAAGGTTAGGGTTATGTAATGTAAAAAGGGAAACAGGTTATCTTAAGAAGTTATGAGAACCAGATAATATTTTTGGGAGAATGATGGTGAATATAACAAAGATGAGGAGTCGAGTTAATATTTAGAAACAAGTCAAGTGATCCATGTAAGAGTAACTAGCTTAGAAAGAAGCAGGAGCATGGCAAAAACAAAAAAACTTATTTTTAATTTATAATGGAGCATTCCTTATAGAAGTCCACTTTTAACATGCAATTTTTGGGAGCCCTCTTCCTTATGTATCTCTTGAATAGTTCTTAAGCAATCATACATTATCTCTTATTTTCCTCTCCTCTAGGAAAGCTCTTTATATGCCAATGGTGACAAATCTCAAGAATTGATTTAACCTATTAGTTGTAAGCTTAGAAATAATCTTATATTTGAAGTTACAGTAAGTAATAAATCTATAATAACCTAGTTTTCACATGATTAGTACATTTAGGAACCAAACATATAAAGGTTTTGTTGTTTTCTTTCAATATTTTTCCTTTTTTAAAAAAATTCTAGGACAGATTTGGTAATTTTTTCTTTCATTCAAACAAAGCTTTTTAGTAAAAGTGTCCATTAAGGCTATTAGGTCATGCTACTTTGAAATCCCCTAACTTAAACACAGCCCTTTAAGATCAATAGAATTAAAAGGTCTACTAAGAAAACCTAGCTCCTCTTGATTAAATGGATTACTAATGAAAGAGGTGGGAGTTTTAATTGATGAGTTATAAATGGTAGAAGGGTTTAAGAACGTTTCAAAGCACCTGTATGCTTCCTCTTTAAAGTCATCATGCTTAGTTATTACCATTCCATCTTATTTGATAAGGGATCATCTTCTATTGTAGTTCTTTCTTGTCACTATCGAGTTATGAAAGAACTTTGTGTTTCATTCTCCTTTATCCAACTAATCGTATCTCTTTGTTGGATCATTAAACTGTGGACCCATACCACTTGAGATGCTCACTCATTATTGATTTATCTTCCTCTATTAGCTCTAGACTTCTAAGTTGTTGGTATAAAGCACTCTGGCAGAGGTAAGCTTTTTTTTGGTATCATTAATCAATTTTCCAGTGTCTGAGACCCTTATTAACTTGAGCTTTTTAAGCTCCTCTTTGAAAAGTTTCATATTCCATTCTAGATATCCTCCTCAAAGCCTCCCTTTTGAGTTATGAAGTTGTTAAACCTAAAAGGGCTTGATCTCTTACATCTATCAAATAGTTTCTATATTATAATTAGGGAACGGTCTGAGCATAAAGGGTTACTAAACACATTTTTGTTCTTTGAGAAGTCCACTATCCAATCTTTATCAACTATAGCTCTATCAATTGTTTTTTTGGATGTGCCATTTAGATCATTGTTTGTTGCTCTAGGTGTAGAAATATCATTTATCCTTAGGATCAACAAATTATATCTTTTCAACATATTCCCTAAATTCATTTGAAAATTTTCTCAATCTAGCATTTCTATCAACTTTTAATCTAAATAAGGTACTATTGAAATCTCTAAGCATAATCTAAGGGCCTTTTATGTTATCTTGAATTGAGCTAAGGTTGTTCCATAAACTTCTTTTAAGAAAGGAAAGGTTAGAACCATATACAAAAGTGACATATACCATCCTATTTTCCTATTAAAAAAAAGACTATTAGGTGCATCATCTAGTCACTAGACATAATGATATTTACCTTGGCTTTTGTTGTATCATATCCCAAAATAATTCTTCTAAAATGATAATACTGTTGATTTGAAAAAAAGGTCCAATTCTTGTATAACATATTTGTTTGAGGTAGATTATGAAGGTTGATTTTGGTTTCCATTAGCCCTATGATAGTTGGGTTAACATCTTTGACAAAATATTTAAACACGTCATTTTCTAGGGCAATTAATACCCCAAATTGCCCAAGTATGAATAATTGGAAATAGAGAGAGTTCGTTGATGAATAATCCTTCCACATTGGCATTCCAAGCTTTAGCTCCTACCTTTAGCGCTTCCATTTCAAGGTAAACCAAAGTCCTTCCTCCTTCCTCAGATGGGGGACAATATTTCAAAGAAGCATTTAAATCATCAACCATAACTTGCTTTGAGAATATCTGAGGTCAAAGGGCTAGCTCAGAGGTCTTCTCCACTAGGTTAAAGAGGACAAGGCTTGATCAGAGGAAGTAGGAGAGGTTGAAGGGCTCGAAGTGCTGAAGGGAAAAGTTAGAAATGTAATTGAGTTTAGGGGGTCTTGCTCTTGGATTTTGACAGACATCATAGAAAGGAAAGCTATAGGAATAACAAATAATAGTTTTTGAAAAGGAATTACTTAAAATGGTAAGATAGTAAAATACAGGAGGCAGGAAAGGAAAACAAAGTGAAAGGACAATGATGCCTCTGTCACTAACTCCAGAGAACACCACAGGCTGAGGATGACAGAGGAGAGCTAATGTTTCTTGACGTTTACAACTAATTCAGGGTATACACAATGCAGCAGAAGTGTTAAAGTAAGGAAAAAAGAATAAAATTAAAGGAAAATAGGAAGAAATCTGTTGAAAAGATATTTAAAATTATAACATAAAGTAAAAACAGCAAGGTCAATTTATATTTTATAAAAAATGGCATGTTGGTTTTTACCCTACAACTAATCAGTTGGTTGTAATTTAGTGACATTTTTATTTAAAGACATTTTTATCTTATAAATATTTTGATGTATATGATAAAGTCTATGGGTTAAATATCCATTGCAAATGAAATTATTATGAAATTCATATTGTATTAATGTATTATCTCTAAATTGTTCTTAGTCATTTTTTATTAAGACTAGACATTAACAGAACTTAAAAAGGCTAGCATATGTTATATTTTTCCATATGAAGGAAGTAGTTGATCTCATAGACTAAAGTATGAATATAGTTAAACAACGTATAAGTGCTTGTTAGAAAATAAGTTTACTAAACTGACCACATATAAGAAATCCTTTTGGAAAATTACATGTATATCTATATAACTTCTCTTTGTGATGATTGTATATGTGATTCTTTGACTTAAGATCTTTAAAGTTATCTTATATAGCGATTGCTATGTTTTGAAACTACTTATGACTTGTTTTAGTTAAGGATAGCTCAGTCGGTAGTCATTAGATATAATATGAACTATATGAAGTTGAGTAATCAATATATGATTCATCATTCATTGTTCTAGATCAGTATTTATTTGGGAAATCCTTAGCCAAGGCGGAATGACAATTTGAAAGTAGTTTTCCAATATCATTAATTGAATCAATTATTAATGATGGAAAACTAATATGATTGAACTTCAATAGAATAGGTATTAATTCCATGTTTGAATATTATATGATGAAAGATTTAATTATATGAAAAATATTCACAGAAAGGTTAGTCAAAACTACTTTGACATTCATAAATATTTAGGTGGTCATAATGTGTTGCTAAACGTAAATCTTAATCTATGGATAAAAATTGTTTAATTAGAGAATTAAAGATAAATTAAAGGCAATGCTTTTAATTTATCTAATCTTAAATATAATTTAGGGTTATAATTTATATCCATTATCAACATATTTAGGAACCTAATGGCTCATACATAAAGATGGGTTAAAGAGAGAAAAGATTAATCATATTGGAGTTGATTATAAAGTTTGAGAAACTTTATGTTTAAACCTGATATATTTAATAAAAAATGATCAATAAGAGATAATTAGCATTTAATTAGATTGAAATAAGAATTTTATTTCAATTAAATTACTAAAATGTCCAAAACCTATAATGAATAGGCTTAAGCTCTAAGGGAGCTAACACTCTTTACCTAACCCTCTCAGCAATAGTTACAGAGTTCTCTCAACTTGTTAGTTGAAAGCTGTAAGAGGCTAGATACTTGTGTGGCTATGATAGTTGGGATGGGTTGTTGGACCCCGATTTTTTTTCATAGTAAATAAGCTTGTTTAAATTATTTTGAGGTTTAGTTTGTTAATTTTCTTTTGGTTGGAATAATTTGAGGTTTTTAGTGCTTAGTGAATGGAAATTAAATGGAGGGATTAGTTTAAATTAGAGTTTTGATAAATTGTTAGAATTAAAAAGAATAAGATGATTTTGGGGTAAATTAGGAAGTTCAATTATGTTTTTAAAGTTAAAGGCTAAGAAGGAGGGGTACTTTGGTCTTTGTAGAGACAATTAAGACAAAAAGAAAAGAAGCAAGTGGGCATAAGGTAGGAAGCTACGAAATATACAAAGAAAAGAAGAAAGGATAGTGAAGCTACGTAGTTTTAGGCTTAGGTTTTAAGTAAATGACTTAAGTCATTCCAAAGAAGACTTACGACACTTGCAAGGAGAAAAGAAAGAAGGAGGGTTCGGCTAAGTGGAGAGGAAGAGAAGAAGAAGAAGAAGAGTTAGGGCTTTGTCAAATCTTGGTTTAGAAAAGTGATTGTGAGAGTTCTTTAAGAAGA